>CAUYPK010074967.1:0-57541 GCA_963574355.1 Loris lydekkerianus
CCTCCATTTCTCTTCCTCTTTGAGAGTTTGGGAGCATTTGAAAGCTTTGTCTTCAATGTCAGAAATCCTTTCTCCTGCTTGCTCCATTCTGTTACTGAGGGATTCTACTGAGTTTCTCAGATCTTTGAGGGCTGAAACTTCTTGTCTCAATGTGTCAAAATCATTGGGCATTTGGTCTTAGAATTCGTTGAATTTTTAAGATATCTTTTGGGTTACTGCTTGGAATTCTAATTCAATCCTATTTGGTATCTAGATTCTGAATTTGCTTTCTGACATCTCAGCTATCTGTTTGTGCATGGGCTCTTGTGCTGTGTCTGCCTCATTGATCCTTGGGGGAGTTGATCTACTCTGATTATTCATATTTTCAGAGTTTTTCTGTTGATTTTGCCTCATGATTGTTTTTCACCATTGCCTCTGGCCATCCTCAGAGTTCTGGCGGTGTCTCTCCAAGATTAGACCCCAGTGGGATCACTCTATTGTTGCTGGATCTTTGTACGGAGTGACCCTGTGTAGTTCCTCTGGGGCTGCCCCAGCTGGGGAATTCTGTTTGTAGAAGCAGCTCCGGAGTGTGACACATCCAGCAACAGAGCGGGAGGTGGTGCTCATGGTTCTGGGAGTGCTTTGTACCCAGTGACTTTGGCACAGAGAGCCCAAGGCTCCAGCAGTCTCTGACCAGGGGAAGGGCTCTGGAGGGCACACGGCTATCAGAGTCCCGGGCCAGGTGAGTGGGTTGGTGTGGAGGCCGGGAGGGTACAGGAGGGAGGACGTAGGGTTGTGCGGCTCCCGCAGTTCCTGGTCAGGGAATGTGGAGGCCCAGCGGGCATGGCTTGCAGGTCAGGGGTCATGGCGCAGCTCTTATGGAGGTCCAGGCAGTGCCAAGCCCAGGAGTTTGAGGTTGCCATGAGCTGTAACACCACAACACTCTACCCAGGGCAACAGCCCAAGGCTCCAATGTGCCAAAACCGGTCTCACTCTTCCCCCTGATGGTTAAGGCTGTAAGGGAGCTCAGTCCCCACCTTTAGGCTGCTCAGTCACTAGGTTACTAGCTCCCACCTGATCCTTGCTCTGTGACCCTTAGGGCAGAGCTTGCCGGGACAGTTCTCTCACAATGGCGCCCTGCGGCCCACGGCCAAACACTATTAGCTCCATCTGGCTCAGTGGCTCAGCCTGGGGCTCTAGACAATGCCCAAAGTTATCCGCAATCCTGCTCAAGCTCTCCCCAAGGCAGCTCAACTGAGTTGTAAGTCTAAAAACACCGAAACAGTTCACAGGTAAGGCCTTTCCGGTTTGCAGTCTCACTGCTGTTTGTACTTACGGCTGCCAGTGGGATTAGGTTGATCAAACACATGCAACCACTTGCCAGTTTTCCACTGTTTTTATCCTCCTCTTGGGGTCCAGAAGTCCCTTGATGACTCCCTGTATCCTCAAAGGGATGATTATAGGCAGATCCCACCAGCCAGAGATGCCTGGAGTCTTATCTCCCCAGACTCACCGTGCCCAGTGGCAGGGAAGCTGTTACTCGGCCACCATCTGGCTTCCAAGTTAACTAATTTCTTAGAACCACAAAACTATTTTAAACTATTATAAGTAAATTAATAAAATACTATACATCAACAATTTGGGGTACAGCAAAGGAATGACAGCAAAGGAATGACAAGGGAAATTTATAGTTTTAATGTTTATATTAGAAAAGCAAAGTAGGCTAAAAATTTAGTGCCTAAGTTAAGAAATTAGAGAAAACTTGATAGAATAAGCCATAATAAAGAGAAGAAAATAAAAAGCTAGAATAGAAAGCTAACAGAATAGAAGTTAATAAGTAGAAGAAAAGAGTAAGAGGAGATAAAGGGAGTCAAAATACAGATGAACCACTACACGACTCACAGAGGAAAAAGGAATAGTGGTATAAATGTGCAAAATTTGGAGTGTGAAAGGGTATCTCTAAAGACATAACAGATAAGTTTTTCATTTGTTTTTGAGACAGACTCTTGGGTTCTGTCACCCAAGCTAGAGTGCAATGGCGTGATCAATTCTCACTGCAACCTCAACCTTCTGGGCTCAAGTGATTGTCCTGTCTCAGCCTCCTGAATACCTGGGACTACAGGTGTGTGCCATCACCACCACCCAAGATAGGTTTTTTTACTTGTAATAGTGGCGAGGTCTCCGCCTTGCTCAGGCTGGCTTGAATTTCTAAGCTCAAGCATCCTTCTGCCTTGACAGCCTGCTAGGATTACAAGCATGAGCTAGCTACATCCCAGGACTAGGTAACTATTTTAAAATTAAGCAAACCTCAAGAATGAGTTAATAAAAATACATTGGTAATAGTTAAAATAGTCCAAACAAATTTGGCCCACCCCAAATTTACCTGCCAAATTTATCCCTGAAGAAATAAGAAGTCTGAATGGCCTACTATGTGTATAACCCTTAAATAATCTGAATCTGGAATTAAAACTCTTCTTTTTTTTTTGACACAGAGTCTCACTTTCTTGCCCCCCAGTAGAGTGCTATGACATCATAGCTCACAGCAACCTCAGACTCTTGGGCTCAAGTGATCCTCTTGTCTCAGCCTCCTGAGCAGCTGGGAGTAGAGGCGCCCGCCATAACACCTACATATTTTTTAGAGATGGGGTCTCACTCTGGCTCAGGTTGGTCTTGAACTCATGAGCTTAAGCAATCCACCTGCCTAGACCTCCCAGAGTGTTGGGATTACAGGTGTGAGCCACTATGCCCTGTCCAAATTAAAACTCTTCTGACAAAGAAAACATCAAGCTCAGATAATTTTATAAGCACTACCAATTTTCAAAATCAAATTCTAATTTTGCAAATATTGTATATTTAAACTTTCTATTGACAGAAAATGAAGTTATTCCCCAAATGTTCTATGAGGCCAAAGTATTTTGATTCAAAAACCAGATAAAGATTTGGCAAGAAAGAAAAATAGTCTAATATCATACATGAATATCAGTATACAAAACATAAACCTAATACTATACAGCAAGCCAAATATAGCAGTAAAGAAATAACACAACTTCATGCTCATTTTAGCCTTAGTCCTGGAATATAAAAGTGGAGTTTACCCCAGAGAATCTCCAATCATAAACCACCACACTAACAGATCAGAGAAGATAAACCGTATAATCTCAATATTTCACAAAAAGAATTCATGATTTTTAAAAAGGAAAAACAAATTTAGCAATTCAGAAGAAGGAATTTCCCTACCCCAAAAAGAAGACCTACCCAACACTGCAACAAACATCCTTCATGGAAAATTTTTAGGAAGCTGTGTATCTATGATCAGGGCTAATACAATGGTGCCAGCTGACCATGGTGGCACTGAAAAGGCACCACTCAGTTCTCCTGATTTGGGGAGCTGAGTTGACTGAAAGCCCCAGGGGCTATCCCTCTGAATCTATCTCCATTTTCACACCGAACCTGCACATCCCTCAGGTTGCTCTCAGCCAATGACAGAGCACAGTTCTTCCCTAAAATAAAATAGTTCCAAAATGTAATTAGCCTGGCATTCGGTAAGTTCTTCTTTACATCTAGCTTAAATTGCTCTTTTTGCAACACCAGTGTATTTTCTCTATTTGTGGAGAACTGATGTACACAGATGTGGTTGGCTGACACTTTTGCAAAGGGAGAACCACTATTCTAATTACAGTTAACCCAAGATCATTTTTTTCCACTCCTACTTGTGTGTTTTTTTAAATTTTTGCAAAAGACTGTGGTGGTCCTGGACTATTACCACTAGGCAAGGGTCTGCTTCCCTTGGTTAGGGTTTGCATTTTCCCCATCTGTGATTTTATTTTAGGCTGTGCCACTTCTTCAAGGCAGAAGAGAAAGTCTGTGGACCCTTTGGCAAATCTCCCTGAGGTTATAGGCCAGAACTTCCTCTTCCTGCTCTATTGAAATGTTAATGTGGGGCCCAACCTGGCCATCCCCCAGGTTGACCCCTTTGTGTGCAAAAGGATGACTGCTCTCCAAACACTTTAAGATGATGCCCATAAAAAGGTCCTGGGAAAACTTGTGGGCTGGGGTCCTGATTCATGCACCAGGTAGCAACAATAGCAATTGCAAACAGAACATTTGCGCAACAAAGCTTTCAGCTTTGTAATGCTGACTAAGAACATGCCAAGAAACTCACTTTTCCTCAGAAGCACCGTTATTGCCAAATATCCTGTCAGTCTGATGGGACATCAATTCATCTATTGTTCATCAAATACAGAAGGCTGTATTTGTATTCTATGACTCCATCCTGATAGAAATATCACCAGCCAATCAAGTACCAGTTGAACTGAATCCATCCAGGACGCAGAAGAGAGATGGGGTGTAGGATGAAGTCATCTGGTCTTAGCTCTGAGCACCTGGCAAATGTTGACTGACTGGGTAGGTAAATCAGCAGATAGTACAAACACTGACACTAGTTTGTGCATGGAATTTACTTACCCCTCTTCTCCCTACATGTGAATTTTAGATAACAGCAAACTTGGCATTTAAAAGGCTTGAGCCTAAACCCAGGTCCTGAGTTTATAGCTATGTCTAATTTTCCACGGCTTTAGAATGAGAAAGAGCATCACTTGCGGAAGTTTTCAGCAGCTCCTCTTAGCCCTAAATTGCTCACATGGACCCCGAACACATCCAAACCTGAGAAACTCTAATAAAGGGACACTTGGTCATTTTGAATTGAAAAAGGATACTGTGGGTGCCTTCTGGGTTCCTACACTGCTCTGCTCCAGGGGGCATCACTCATGTTGTATTCCACAGGAATGGTTCCCCCGTTGGGTTATGCAGAGCAGTGACTGTGGATATTGTTGGGAGAGGGGGCTAATGCAGCCACACACAAACCCTTTCCCCTTCTCCTCCTTTCCTCCTAAGACACAGACAGGAAGAATTTAGTTAGCTCCACCCCCCAGAAGTTCATGTCCAAAGACCCTAACTTTGCAGACAAGCTTGCCCACCCCATATAGTCCCATATAACAGGGGTCTCTAACTACCCCTGGGAGCAGCCACCATCATTGCACTGCCCAGGCCGGATGCACTCACCCGCACTTTTCAATAAACCTGGTCTGAATAGCTCCACGGAGGCCTCCTCTCTGGGCACCATCGTTTATACCTTTCAGATGTAATGCAATAGTTATACCAAAATAGCTACTATTTATTGATAAACTTAAGTCTATACATTGCAAGAGAGAATCATTATCTCCATTTTATAGATGGAAAATTTGAGGTTCAGAAAAGTTCAATCCATTGCTTCTTTTCATCACCAAGTCAATACTTGAGGATGAGGGAATAAGATTTGAAAACATGCTTGAGTCCCAAATTTGAGTTCTCCCCACGATGTTGTCAGCAGCAAACACATTTGAAGTAAGTGGGTATTTTTTTTTCATTCATTCAATAGATATTTACTAAATGCCACTGGTAAGGACAGTCAACTTCCTGCAAATCATATGGGACAGAGAAAAAAGAATAAAAACAATTTATAAACAACTATTAAACAACTATTAATGACATGGCATACACCCAGCTGGGGATGTGATATGGAACAAAACCAGCATGGTCCTTGCATGCATGGAGATTAGAGGAAAGAAAAATATTAGGCAAATAAAACAACAGCCAATAATACACCTGTGTTCAGGATGTGACAGGCACTGTTCTAATGGGTTTTTTTATATGTTCATTTAATCTGCATACCAACCCTGTGAGAGAGACGTTCTTTTTATCTCTATTTTACAGATGATAAAACAAGAATAATTTTTCCAGGATTACATAGCTAGTCAGTCACAGATCTGGGATTAAAATCTGAGGGGTCTAGGTCTAGGGTTCATGCACTTCACTGCTATTATTACTAATGATGATCAGATAAATCATCATTTCATGACTGCTGTGATAAATGCTATAACAATAAAGGCGTGGTGTTAAAGCATATAACATTGTATTTATTTTTATTCAAAGTGTATTAAATCTAGTTTTTATTAAAATCTATATGTGCATTTATACACACAAAGTAGTGAAGGATTGTCTATGTATGTGTGTGTGTATGTACTTTCTTATATATTCAATTTTTAAGGACTATTACCTCTGGACGGTGGAATTTCAAATCATTGAAAAAATTTTATTCTTTATGATTTTTATAGCAAAATTTAAAAAATAATATTTTATCCATTTTATCTTTCTTTCTTTCTTTTTTATTTTGGCCGGGTCTGGGTTTGAACCCACCATCTCTGGCATATGGGGCCGGTGCCCTACGATCAGGTATTCTTTTCAACATTCAAAGTTAAACATCAGAAAGCACTGATTTTAAGATTTTCTTTTTCCAATTTTCTAACACCATGAAACGGAGTTTCCGAAAAGAATTAGGCAAGGAAACTTTTTGCTTTAAAAAGGAAGGTGTTGGATTCCTGTTAATTCTTGTTTGTTTAGTTTTTTTTCCCACAGTGGGAGTTGTTAGCCAGGGAAGTTATAATGCTGGCAGGGAAAGGTCTCTGATGTTTATCATCTGACTTTGACCAGTCAATGTAACTGACTTCCTGTGTAATTCCCTAGATACTTGAGGACGGGAAGAGATGCTGCCGTCTGGCTCCTCGTGTCCTCACCCCCACTAAAGCTGGGGCCAGGCCCAGTTGGGATGTGGTACGAGTTCTCCGTAGTGCTTCCCCCTCCTCCTTTCTATGTCACTAGCTACTGTCCTGGAAAGCTCCTTAAGGGGCATGTGTACAGCCCTCCTCTTCATCTGTAGTACACACCACCTAAAAGTGACTTTAACTCAGTAGTTTATCATTGCTCTTCCATCACTCCTGCTGGCATTTTAGAGATGGCATGAATAAAGTGATTTTCTTAGAACATGCCACAACCTTTTTTTCTATGTAACTGTGTCTATTAGAAATACTCAGAGATGCCATATCTTCAAAGGAAATGGGATATGAGTTGACCAGTCTGGTAAGATGTAGAGAATCCTAGCGAGGATATGAATCTTCTACAGGCAATAGATAGTAATTCCATACCAAAGACTGGGGCCTGCTGGTACCATCACTCTTCTTCTGGAAAGATAAAGTCACCTTGTGCATGGGAGCAGCAGAGGTCAAAAACCTGAAGCTCCTTGACCTGGTGTTCTCGTGGTCACATTGGGAAAACTCAGCTCATCTCACTCTTTAAAACATTGGTCATCTCTTTTCTTAGTTTTCAGTGTCTCCTTTAGAAGATGTTATGTGGTTGTTTAATACATTTTCCATGGACAAACCAGATGCTCAAAAATAATAAACATATTCTGATAGCTGCTTCCCTCAGGGATGTTGACATTGCTAACAGTGGACTTCAAAGAATAAATATCACATTTACTGGTTAAAATAAAAATAATGAAATACATTGTTTTATAGGCTTTGCTGTGTGTTAGGTACTATGTTAACACTATAAAAGGAATTCTTGTTTAATCTTCCTATTATTCTTATTTTATGGATAAAGCTTAGAACGCTAACAATTTTGTCAAGCTCATACAGTTGATAAGTGGCAGAATTGTAATTTAGTTAGAGCTGAATCTGTTTAACTTAAGAGCTGTGGTCTCCATCATTATAATACAGGGGCTCAATTTTGAGTTGTATGTTTGCTTTTCTGCAGTAATAATATTGTTTTTTACTGCTAACAGCCCATTATTTTCTTTGCTTTATCCCATAGTTCATTGAATCTGCTTTTTCTTATACATATTCTGAATACCATACTCTCTTTTATATTATTGAGCATGGAAAATAGCCAGTTCTGAGTCATGAAGTTCATCTGGGACAAACCTTTTACTCAGATCATGACTTTGTTCCTCCGTGTTACAAAGTCCATAATTTTGACTTATTGATTGTCCAATCAGTTAGTCACAAATCTGAACAGAGAGTTTTAAGAACTTGTCTTGAAGCTCCCTAAGTCAAGGCCAAAGTGGCAGGGCATATGGGGTGGCAGTCCTGGAACCCTGCCAGATGGGCTGCCCAGATTTCATTTGCTGGGACTTGGGGTACAGATCTCAGATCCCATTTCCAAGGTGTGGTTGTGCAGAGATGTTTTCTCCTTGACACATCTGGCTAATGAGGTTAGGTAAGTTAGAAGAGAAAGCCAGATGGTGACAAAGTCTTGGTTGGTTGTGGGGAGAGGCTTTGTGTCATTATTGTTATAGTACTGAAAAAAATTTTAACTTAGTAACAGCACTGGACGTTGCTAACTCTGCCACTTATTCTACCACATTCCCACAAAGTCTGTGGTCTAAATCTCCAACTATGGAGAGCCTCCCAATGACATCACGTTACCCCACAGGTTTCAACATACAAATTCAGAGGGACACAAACATTTCAGAACATAGAACTAAATAAACTTTAGAAGCAGTCTGTTGGGCGGCACCTGTGGCTCAGGGAGTAGGGCGCCAGCCCCATATACTGAGGGTGGCGGGTTCAAACCCAGCCCTGGCCAAACTGCAACAAAAAAATAGCTGAGTGTTGTGGCAGGTGCCTGTAGTCATAGCTTCTCTGGAGGCTGAGGCAAGAGAATCACTTAAGCCCAAGAGCTGGAGGTTGCTGTCAGCTGTGATGTCACAGCACTCTACTGAGGGTGACAAAGTGAAACTCTGTCTCTAAAAAAAAAAAAAAGTAGAAGCAGTCTGTTGATATCCACAAAACAACTTGCTGAGATTTTGATTGGGATTGTGTTAGATCTAGAGATTAAGTAGGAGAAACTGACATTTTAAGGATACTGAGTGTTTCTCCTTATGAACCTGGAGTATCTCTCCATTTGTTTAGTTCCTCTTTGGTATCTTTCATCATAATTTTATAATTGTTCTTGTATTTATTTCCTCTAATGAACAATGTTGGGGGGGCAAGGGCATTCTACTGGCAACAAATTCTCTCAATTTTGCCTGAGAAAGTTTTTATTTCTCTCTCACTTTTGAAGGATAATTTCACAGGGTACAGAATTCTTGATTTTTTTTTTTTTTTCCCCTTTCTCAACTCTAAATATATCACTTTCCTCTCTTCTTGCTTGCTTAGTTTCTTAACGTAAGGAGGATATAATTATTGTCTTTTCTCCTAGATAGGTGCTATAGTTTAGATATAGTTTGTTTGCCCTTCCCCTTCCCCAATCTTATGTTGAAATTTGATCTCCAGTGTGGTGGTGTTGGGAGGTGGAAACCAGTGGGAAGTGTTTGGGTTATGAGAACAGGGCAAATCCCTTATGAATGCCTTGGTGTTTTCAGGAGAGAATGAATTCTTACTCTCTTAAGACCAGATTGGTTCTTGGAGGAATGGATTAGTTCCCATAAGAGTGGATCTTTATAAAATCAGATGTCCCTTAGGTTCACTCCCTTTTCACACATGCCAACTTCCCCCCTTTAGCTTCTCCCTTATGTTTTGATGCAGCACAAGGGGTGCTAAGCAGCCAAGTGTGATGGCTCACACCTGTAATCCCAGCACTCTGAGAGGCAGGAGGATCACTTGAGCTCACGAGTTGGAGACCAACCTGAGCAAGAACAAGACCCCTGTCTTTATTAAAAATAGAAAAACAGCTGGGCATCGTGGTGGTGCCTGTAGTCCCAGCTACTGAGGAGGCTGAGGCAAGTGGATCACTTGAGCCCAGGAGTTTGAGGTTGCTATGAGTTATGACACCCTGGTGCTATATCATGGGCGTTGACAGAGTGACACTGCCTCAGGGAGAAAAAAAGATGCTAAGCAGAAACTAAGCAGATGTCAGCACTATGCTTCTTGTTCAGCTTGAGAAACCATGAGCTAAACAAACCTACTTTCTTCATAAATTGCCCAGCCTCGGGTATTCTTTTGTAGTAACCCAAAATGGACTATTGAAATAGGGATGGTATTTTCCCCCCTCTGGCTTCTTTCAGCATTTTTTCTTTACCTTTGATTTTTCTGTAGTTTGAAAATGAAATGCCCAGGGGCATCTGGGGAGACATTTATTCTGCTTGCTGTTCTCTGAGCTTCCTAGATCAGCCGTCTGGCATTAATTTGGGGAAAATGATCAGCCATGGTTATTTCAGACATTTCCTTTAGTCCTTTCCTTTTTCTTCTTCTTCTCTTAGTATTTCCATTATGCACATGATACATCTTCTGTAGCTGTCCCAGAGGCTGTCAGGTTTTTTTTGTTGTTTTTTTTTTCCAGTCTTTGTAGTTTTTACTTTTTAATACTGGAGGTTTCTATTGAGATCTCCTCAGCCTCAGAGATTCCTCCCTAATCTATTTCCAGTCTACTAATAAGCCCATCAAAGGTGTTCTTCATTTCTGTCACCATGCTTTTGATTTCTAGCATTTTTTCTCCATCCTTTCTTAAAATTCCCCTCTCTGTTCTTACATGGCCCGTTTGTTCTTACACGACGTCCACTTTGCCCAGTACAACCCTTCACATGCAGTTGTTTTTAATTCCTGATAGTTCTGATAATCCCAGCCCCCCTGCTGTATCTGAGTCTGGTTCTGATGTTTGTCTGTCTCTTCCAACTATGTCTTTTTCTTTTTAGTCTATCTCATAATTTTTTATTGATAACCTCACAGGATACACCCGGCACTGCCTCCCATGGAGGTTATACTCCAGGAAGTTGTGGTTTTCCATATTCTCCTATGAGCCCCTTCAGTTTGAGGGACAGCAGTTTGCTCTGTGACCTCACATCTCTTAGGGATATAAGAAAAAGTTTTTGACATTTCAGTTTGTTCAGCTTTTTCCTGGTTGTTAGGATGGAGTTTTGACTTCAAAGCTTCTTCCATGCTATAATAGAAACCAGAAGCCCTTCATTTATTTATCACCTTTGATGAGCCTGTCAACATTTCATGCTTTATTGCTAACGACTATACCCAAACTGTGAAGTGGCAAGAGGTAACATACAAAGACATCTTTACACAATGTCCTGATTTTACGTGTTACTTCTTGAAATATTACGTGTAAGTGAGCTCCATCGTAATTTAAGTTAGAAAAAAGTGAGATTCTTTCTTGTTACTTTCTCCCGGCTTGGCCAGGTTTCTAAAATCAACAAAGCTGAGTGTAGGAGGGGTAGGGGAATAGTCACTATCATTACCTGTTGACACGAGTTCAAATACATACTTTCATTTGGAGGAAAATTAAATAATATCTCTCAATATTTTAAGTGCACATATAATTTGGTTTAGTAAATCCACTTTCAGTAATTTTCCTAGAGAACAGGGACACATATCAGCAAAGATAAATATCCTAGAATATTTTCTAGAGTTGGATATGATAGCAAGAACTTATAAATAGCATTGTCATCATATATAATACTTAAAAAAAATTAGGGCACATTCCATAATGGAATGTTATCTAGCTATTACAAAGGATGATATAGAACTTTATTTAACATAAAAAGATGTCTTTAATATATGGTTTAGCTTAAAAAACTAAAATCCCCAAATAAAATTTGTACCTCTTTTTATTGAAATTTGTTTGTGAACATATGAATTAAAAAATTCTAAATGCATTCTAATATGTTAATAGTAGTTGTTTTGGGTGGGGTGATGTAGTAGATGATTTTTATTTCCTCATTTTTGTTTTTTATTTTTGGCAGTTTTTTGGCCAGGGCTGGGTTTGAACCCACCACCTCTGGCATATGGGGCTGGTGCCCTACTCCTTTGAGCCACAGGCACTGCCCAATTTTTATTTCCTCTTTATGCCTTTCTGGATGGTATAAAAATTTCAGAAGAGACTGCTTACTTTTATATTTTTTATTTTAGAAAAGAACTATTCTGGACACTTGTTTTTGTTAATTGCATTAGCAGACGGGTTATAAAATTTAAAAGTTTTATATTAACAAAAAGTAAAACAGGGTTGGTGCCCATAGCACAGTGGTTATGGTGCCAGCCACATACCCTGAGGCTGGTGGATTCGAACCTGGCCCAGGCCAGCTAAACAACAATGACACAACTGCAGAAAAAATAGCTGGGTGTTATGGCTGGCACCTGTAGTCCCAGCTACTTGGAAGGCTGGGGCAAGAGAATTGCTTAAGCCTAAGAGTTTGAGGTTGCTGTGAGCTATGGTGCCACAACACTTTATGAAGGGCTACAAAGAAAAAAAAAAAAAAAGTAAAACAATAAACTCTAGTCATACAAAGAGAAAACTTATTAAGCCAAGTTTAAATACAAGCAAGTCACCCAAATCTAAATCTCCAGTGACACTTTTTCCTGCCTCTTCATTGTTCAAAGGAAGGTAAATCCCTAGGAGACTATTATACCTCTTGGTAAGACAATTCCCTTTTATCAGGAGCCAGGATCATAGAATTATTTAAGGATTAAAAAACTAGACTTGGTTTGATTACTTCCAGCTAAGTTACTTTATTCAGCTGCTATTTTTCCGTTTCTTTATTTTATTATGAGCTATTGTTTAATGTCACTGTTGGAGTTTATATGTATTTCAATAAACTACACAGTCTGATAACCAAGATATTTATTAGAAGAAGAAACAATTTTTAAGCAGATATGTCAATTTTGAAATCTATTCAAAATTGCCTATCCACTTATAGGACTCCTTCAAGGGCACTGTGCATGTGGTAGGTGCAATTAAAGTTGCCTGCGTTCTATTCACACCTGGAGAATGGCATATGCTTTAAGGATCCACTGGACAAGATTGCACAGGGAGACTCTTCTTAATCCCAACTTCAAAGCAGAAATACTGCTCTGGAAGCCATTTCCAAAAATATACCTTCAAATCTATCTGAAAAAAAAAATTCTAGTATTTCTTCGGTCTATTATAATATGTTTTGTTCAAATAAACAAATAAACACACCAGCCTCACTAATGCGTGGAGAAGCAGTGGTTGTTATAGGCAAAGAACACCAAACTACATTGATATATTTGACAGAAAGCTTATTGGAAGAGTGAATATTTCAGAGTCAGTGAATTGAATATAACTTGAATTGACTATTACCACGTGTAAGAGCTTGTTCCCTGCAGTGGACAAACTTTCACCCATGTGCATGTCTGTGCAGAAAATGTAATTTCTAGGAACGTATAAAAGGGGCAAATATTCTGTATTTACCAAATTTATAAAGTTAAAAATATTATTCTTTTATATACCTACCTACATACATTTTTATGGGTTTCTGCCTTTTTTATTATGTAGTAACAAACTTTTAATCATTAGCCTAGTCCAGTCTTTTCTGGTATAGTATATTGGACAAATAGCCAATTGTTCATTCATTTGTAAAATACATAGTTTCAAAACTTTCTTTTCAAAGTAATTATAAATTACTTTGTCTTGTTTATAAGAAAGCTACTATTTATGTTCAACTGGTTATATCTCCATGAATATACTTCCATATTTTTACATCACCTGTATGGGCACGCAGGGGTGTCTCTGTGGCCAGCCTGTATCTCCAACTAGACTGAAGATCCAGCAAACCGAATCTCAGATTTTCATGAAGTTACCAGACCTAGAACAATGCCCTACAGTATGGTGTTGTTGGTGTTGCTGTTACGTTGATGGATGCTGGTCTGAGAGGTCTTATTGTATAGATTGCTTAATGCCATATTAAACAAGAAGTTTTTGTACAAGGGTTTCCTATCCTCCACACCCTCACCGCACTTGTTATCATCTCTTATCTTTTTGGTAACAGCCATCTAATGGGTATAAGGTGGTAACTCACAGTGATTTTGATTTGTGTTTCCCTGATGATTATTGATTTGAGCATGTTTTTATACACCTGTTGGTGTATAAAACCAACATTTTTATGTCTTATTTATAGACCTATCTATTCTGATTCTTTCCCCACTTTCTAATTAGGTTACTTGTTTTTCTGCTATTGATTTGTGTGAGTTCATTATATATTTTAGATATTGACTCCTCATCAGATAATGTTTTTCAAATATTTTTTCTGACTTATAAGCTGCCTTTTCATCTTCTTGATTGTTTTCCTTTGCTGTACAGAAACTTTGCAGCTTGATGTATACCACTTATTTATTTTTGATTTGTAGCCAGAGTTTTTAGTCTCACATCCAAAAAGTCATTGCCAAGATGAATGTTAAAGAGCTTTCCCCCTATGTTTTATTCCAGGAATTTCATGGTTTTAGGTCTTATGTTTAGGTCTCTTACCCATTTTGAGTTGGTTTTTTTTTTTTTTTTTTTTTTTTTAAATTAAATGGAGAAATATTTTTCTGAATTATAGGCCATGTCTCTGAATGCTTGATTTGTATTTTTAGCTTTACATTTTGTTGTCTTGGCTCTAGAACTTTGTGGAGGAAAGAGACCTAAAGAATAATGAAGTCAGGGTGGCATCTGTGGCTCTGTAGGGCGCCAGCCCCATATACCAGAGGTGGTGGGTTCAAACCTGGCCCTGGCCAAAAACTGCAAAAAAAAAAAAAAGAAAAGAAAGGAAAAGAATAATGAAGTCGTTGTCAGCCTCAGTAACAGTTTGGCTCATCCAATGGGCTCTATTAGATAAAACTTCTTAACATTATTCATTTTATTAAAATTTTTTTCAATGAAAAAGTTGTATGCATGTTTCTATAAATTTGATATTTATTTGTAATTTCAAAGATGCATTTCTAAAGAAATGAATGGGTACAGAATCTGTCATAATTGCCATTACAGGTAACATTCCCCTTGAACACATGAAGAGAAGACAAATTATCCTGTGGAAATATTATCAGCTCTTTGATATTTTACTACATTGCTCATGGGAAAGAGCAGGGTAAGGTCGCAGGAAACTCTGAACTATATAATCTGCAGTTTGATAACTGGAGGAGAAGGGGACTTGGAAATCAGCCTGTTCTATTCCCATCCAACCTAGTGTTTTTTCTCTCTGAATTGAGGCATTTCATGTTTGTCTCACACTCCCAGATCAGAAACACGTTCCCTAAAACTTCCCTTTACGTTCAAGGTGACTTTTAAATCCAAGCAGACTCAGTAACAGAATATCTTGCCCTGAGACATGATGTGTGGGTGCTGGCACATATCAAAGATTACCTTGATACAGATTAGCTCTTACTTCATCTTTAATTACCAGAGATTTCTTGCATAGAATAGCCACCAGAAAACCAAGAGAAGAGAGTCAGAAGGGCGTCTTCTCTTTTCAGAAAGTACCTTTTAATGAGTTGAATGAAAGAACTCCCACGTTAGCATAGCACTTGAATCCCATCTTTTCCACTTATCAACGTGACATCTTGAGCAAAACATCGAACCCTTTATTCTTAACTTCCTTTTTAATAAAATGCATATCATAGAACCTCTGATTAGATGGGCCAGTTGTGCAAGTGGGACCTACATAAGATTGTTGTGAGGATTAAATGAAATACTGGTTTTAAAATGCTTAGCCAGGGCCTGATCCAGGAATAAATGCTCAGTAACGGTAACTCATAAATATAAAAATATCTCTGCTTCACTTTCTCAGTGACTTAAATAGTCTATCTATGGTGTTGATTTACAAATAGATCACACATTTAACTATGTTTCTAGTGTTCTACGATAGGTGATAAACCTTTTGTGG
Organism: Loris lydekkerianus; assembly: GCA_963574355.1. Taxonomy (NCBI): domain Eukaryota; kingdom Metazoa; phylum Chordata; class Mammalia; order Primates; family Lorisidae; genus Loris; species Loris lydekkerianus. The sequence goes on from CAUYPK010074967.1 coordinate 15,455, forward strand.
TTATCACAGCCTCCTAGTAATCAAAGGACCCAGACACAATATGCTTTCAGAGGGGTGAGAATTCTGTTAATGAGAAAAACCACTTCCTAATTCATCTGCACAGTTTAGAACATTTTCTGAGTGTGCATGTCCAACCACTGACCTTGCACTCAGCTCAGTGGCTATCTCTTCCAGCACCCTTCCGACTGCCTCTCCACCCCCATCATCAGCCTGTCCTCTCCTGGGCCTTGCACAAGACTGTGTGTACACTGCTTCCTCTGCATGGTTTATAATTGTCTATTTATATGCCCATCTCACCACTGGTCTTCAAGCTCCTTCGGGACAGGGACTGTGTCTTATTCATCTTTGTGTGTCCTGAGCATCACTTAGATCATAGCACAGAGCAGACCCTCACAAAGGTGTTCAGGGTGAGCAAAAGAAGGCCCAGGTGAGGCTCAGTGGATGTAAATATGGAAATGTACAGAGTTTCCTAACAATCCCATTTCTATGTAAGGTTATGTGGGAGGACCGTTTCATCAAAGTTCATGTTTCTTGTTGGGGACCTGAATTAAGCTGACTGATTTCCTTAAATTTTCTTCCCTTAAATAAAAAATAGAGCAAAGACGGCTCGGCTCCTGTAGCTCAGAGGTTATGGCACTGGCCACATACACCGAGGCAGGTGGGTTTGACCCTGGCCTGGGCTTGCTAAACAACGATGACAACTGCAACAAAAAAATAGCTGGGTGTTGTGGCAGACACCTGTAATCCCAGCTACTTGGGAGGCTGAGGCAAGAGAATTGCTTAAGCCAAAGAGTTGGAGGTTGCTGTGAGCTGTGATGCCATAGTACTCCACCGAGGGCAACTTAGTGAGATTCTGTCTCAAAAAATAAAATAAAGTAAAGTAAAGTAAAATAAAATAAAATAAAATAAAATAAAATAAAATAAAATAAAATAAAATAAAATAAAATAAAGCAAAGAAATGCTTGAACATAACATCACAGACCAATTCAAGTGGAATTATGGCAAGGGGAGATCATGAAACTGTGTAAGACATCTTCCTAAAGCTCTATGGGGAAAGCTGACATCTTTGTCCATGACCAGGGAAAGGAACATTAGGGAAGGGACAGACTCCAGGCAAATAGTCCAGAAGAGCTCCATTTCTTTGGGAAGTTTTGATAAGAACAGTCAAGCAGTGGGGAGGTTGAATTTATCCTTTGTTCATCATCTTTATGTTGTACCTGCTCTCTGTATCTGTAACTCCATGTCTGTGGCTATACTTATATCAACTTATATATTGGGGATTTTTTTAGTTGTAAATAGAACAAAAATAAATCTTAACACATCAAAAAGGTTTATGTTACATTATCAAATGTGAAATGCAGATTTTAAAACAATGTATAATTTACAAGATTGTAGGTTTCTTTTTTTTTTCCTCTTTGGGCTTTTCCAAATTTTTAATTCTTAAAGAATAAGCATATATTATATTAGTAATAAGGGGAAAAGCTATATATTCTTTTTTAAAAAAATATTATGACATTCTATCATTGATTATGTGGCGAGTTCACTGGTCTTTTCTGAGTAAACGGAGCAGTTATGCAGCTGGAACTTTGCTGAGATATTACCCAGCTCTGAGTCAACAGATGGCACACGTGAAAACACAGCCTTAATGTGGCCTGTGGGACCCAGCACGGCCAAGGCCCTCCGCTCTCCAGCTTCCTCTCCCGCCCTCCAACCACTATGGCTGTCTCTGGGCTTCCAGGCTGCTCTGAGCCTTGACCGGTCTAGCGGTGTTCTTCCCACACAGACCTCAGCTCCAAAGCCACTCTCTCAGGACCGTCTTTTTCAAGTGCAGTGCCTGCCATCCTCTCTCATTGTACCACATTCTTTTCTTCTTGCACGTATTTGTGTGATTTTTATTTAATATCTGATTTTTCCTGCCAGAATAAAACTGTGAGCTCTGTGAGGTTTACACTCATTATTCAGTCCTTAGAGCTACCGTATGTACTACCAGGAGCCTCCCAAGGGTCTTAAATGTTTCTGATGTATGTGAGTGTCCCAGTGTAATAAGATAAATAGAATTCAGAGAGGAAGATGGGAGAGAGCACCTTCATTTTGTCTAACTGGAGTCATCAATCTGATCAACGAATCAAGTGTTTGCTGAGTGTCTGTTTGCTCTTTGCTAGATACTTTGGGAGATAAAAGATTGGTACAGAGAAGGTGTCCAATCCTTTTTTTGTTTCTACTGCACATTGGTAAAAGAGAGTTGTTTTAGGCCACACATTAAATACACAAATACTAACAAAAGCTGATGAACTAAAGAAAAGTCTGTGCATAATTTCTGCAACAGCCAATACCACAAATAAGCAAAACAGGCCTCAAACAGTCTGCATGTGGCCCGCGGGCCACAGGTTGGACACCCCTAGACACATATGAGACAAATATGTAACAGTACTAATTAAACTATATTGGAATTATATATTTTAATGACATGTAAGTAGAAGCAACCTAAATTTTCTACATATATCATATCCATATGAACAAATGCTATTCACATTGAACAGCTTTTAAACAAATTCAAATAGTTTTTCATCTTCCATTCCTATCCTTAGAAATCCTTCCTTTTCTTTTTCTTTAAATGTTTGGTGGATGTGTATGTGTGTGTGTATGAATTTACTTGTTATTGTCAAATAAAAATTATATATGTCTACGGTGTTTAAATGATGTCTTAATACATCTATACTTTGTGGAATAGCAAAATTAAGCTGATAACAATGCTTCATGTAATTACCATTTTTTTGTGATGAAAACACTTAAAACTCTCTTCAGCAATTTTCAAGTACAGATGCTCCTCAACCTATGATAGGGTTACATTCGGATAAACCCACCATAATATTTTCAATTTAGGATGACTTTATCTGGATTTAACCCCATCATAAGTCCAGGAGCATACTGATTGAACATCACTTTCACACCATCATAAAGTTAAAGAATCCTAAGTTGAACCATTGTTAGTTGATTATCACCTGTGTACAATACATGGCTATTAACTATAGTCACCATGGGGCACAATAGGTCTCTTGAATTTATGCTTCCAAACTGTAATGTTGTGTCCTTTGACCAACATCCTTCTAATCTCTACATCCTATCCCCAGACCTTGGTAACAACTGTTCCACTCTCTGCTTCCAAGAGTTCAAGGTTTTTCAGATTCCACACAGAAGAAAAACCACGGGGTATTTGTCTTTCTGTGTCTGGATTATTTTATTTAGTATAATGTCCTCTAGGTTCATCCATTTTGTCAAAAATGATAGGATTTCTTTCTTTTTATAACAATGAATAGTATTCAATTGTTTATTCTATATTTTCTTTACCCATTCTTTCATCAATAGACACTTAAATCCATATTCTGTCTTGGTTATCATGAAGAATGCTGCAGTAAAAATGAGAGTGTAGTGTCTCTGGCGTATTGATTTCATTTTCTCTGGCTATATACTCAGTAGTGACATTAACTCATATGGTTCTATTTTTAATTGTGGGGGAAATCTCCATAATGTCTGCACCAATTTACATTCCTACAAACAGTGCTCCAGTGCTCCCTTTTCTTTACATCCTCGCCAATGCTTATCTTTCATCTTTTGGTAATAGCCATTCTAACAAGTGTGATATCTCACTGTGGTTTTATTCTGCATTTTCTTGATGATTGATGAGGTTAAACATTTTTAGTTATAACTGTTGGCCATTTGCATATATATTTCAGAGAAATACCTATTCAGGTTCTTTGCTCATTCTTGAATCAAGTTTTTGGGTTTTTGCTATTGAGTTGTTGGAGTTCTTTACATATTTTAGGTATTACCCCTTATCAGATACATGGTTTGTAAATATTCTCTTCCACATTGTAGGTTGTCTCTTCACTCTGTTGATTGTTTCCTTTGCATTAAAGATTTTTAGTTTGATGTCATCTCAGTTATTATTTTTGCTTTTGTTGCCTCTGCTTTTGGGGTCATAACCAAAAAATAATTGCCAAGATCAATGCCATAGAACTTATCATCTGTGTTTTCTTCTAGTAGCTTTACAGTTTCAGGTCTTATTTTAGTCTTTAAACCATTTTCAGTTGATTTAGGTACATGGTGTGAGGTGAGGATCTAATTTCATTTTTATGGGAAGATGAAGGCTGGTGTCTCCAACCTTGCTAATGTTACCTCCCTAGGAATCTTTTTCTGCTTTCTTCAGGTTCACTAATATTTAACATTATCAAACTTAACATACTTGTTAGTCAATAAAACTTACTATCAAATGTATTATCAATCAGAACCTATCAGTCTATATAGCAACCTGCCTCATTCTTATCTAAGAAATTGTTTTCTAAAAATGAGGCCATGCCGAAAGAAGCACCTGGGAAGTAAAAATAAAACGGAAAGAAATGAAAGCAATAGCTCACATTTATATTGCACTTATAGTGTGCTATTATTGTTTCAAACATTTAAACTCATTTAATTGTCCTAACTTTCTAGGCATTATCCTTATTTATTCACATAACTGGAGAAACTGAGGCATAGGAGGTTGATAACTTTCCCACTCACACAGCTTTAGCCAGGCAGTCTGGCTTTAGAATGTGGACTCTGAACCCCTAGATTGTGCTACCTCAAAGCTCCTCATTCTTTCCTCTCTCTCAACTTTCCTTATTTCCCTGTGGTCATTCCTTCATCGCCACCTCCTTTCTGCTTCGTCTATGTAATTAATCCCTTCCTCTTGGTCCCAAATTCCAAAGTGCAAATACAGCCTCACATGCCTTAATTCATCTTTTAGACTTTCTTCCAGAACTTTCCATTTTATTCCATTTAATTCATTCATGAAATGCCTATTTACAAGTTGCAACCATCATGGAATGAATAAAGAGTAACGCCCACTCCCATACAACTAGAACTCCAAGAGGATAGATTGGAGTTTTGGCTTTCTGACTTGATACTATATACTTGATGCTTGATTTTACTGTCTGAGACCAATCTGGAAAGTATTCATAACACCCAACATTTGTTGAGCTTATACCGCCTGTGTGCCAGATATTATTTCAAGCACCATCCACATATTAACTCATCTAACCTAGCAACAACCCTGTGAAGTTATTAGTCTGTTATACAGTTAAGAAAACAGCAGTATAGAAAGTTTAAGCAATTTGTTCAATGGCTAGCCAGAGATGGAGCCAGGCTGCGTCTCAGGCAGTTAATCAACACAGCCTGAGTCTTACCCACTATGCCAACAGCTTTTTAGTCCTGCATACTCCATGGGAAAAAGAAAACTAATCCTTTCATTTTTATATCCTTTTTTATTTCTGATGTAGGAAGCAGAGTTGCTTGCTTCCAAATGATCCATTATTGTTTAAACATTGTTTCAGGACCATTACCAACAATCTTCCTCTAGTGCCAGAAAATCCTCAGTGGCTTTTTCCTTTTCTATCTACTTATTATTTTTTTGCTACTATTTTTTGCTCCTTTTCTTCAGAAAGCTGTTGGAATAATAAGCATTCGCTGACCTTTCATAAGAATTGGAAAATTTTCAGTAGGACGTTGTGATTAATACAACACGTTTTCTAAATGTGTGACCTTAATTTAGTGCTCATATCATAATTAAAGGAAATCTGATCCCTGGGGGTGTGGGTAGCAGTCCTGCATTGCTCAGTCTGGGATGTCCAGAAGTGATTCACACTTGCCCCTGTCTCCAGACCGTCTCTCATGGCAGGGAGCAATCCCCTAACCCCTCGTTGCTTAGCTGCCAGCCTTGCTCCTGCGTTATCAGTTTTCTGACTTCATGGGAAGGGCTGTGGCAAACTTCTGGAAAGTGAATAGGAAGTTGTTTTTCTAAACAGTCTGACACTGATGGGAGGTGGTGAGACTATAAGAAGTCTGGTTGGGCAGAAGGCAGAAAACCAGCAGTCACAGAGGAGATGGTGAGTTCATTTTTCTTTTGCTTGGGAAGTGGCTGAAGTGACTTGAAGTCTTTTGGAGTCTGAACCGGGAAGGTAAAGGTTTGGAAAGTGAGGAATAGCAATAGTCATGGAGATTTCTGGTGTATAGCCCATTAGAATTTGCAGCACTTCTAAACCTGCTGCCCACTTTGACCCTGCCTTTTGAGTTGAGGTTATTTCCATTTTATCAATGAAGCTGTTGCAGCTTCTGAGGCTAGGCGTTTCACCTAGGGTGCCCTGTTAGGCTGGATGATGTTGGGAGCTGGGTCCTGTCCTCTGGCTCCATAGCTGCTACTCTTCCTACCACAACTTACAGGGAGTTTCTGAGGGTAGATCTTGGTAAACTAGCCACCTGTTTCCTATAATTGCTTTTTTCTCTGGGACAAATGGAAGGCAGATCAATGCAGCTGAGCAATGTCCTAGGACAAGCGTGTAAGTGCACAGTTTCTCATCCCTGTCCTTCCTATTTCATTCTGTGAGCACCATGAGTCTTCTGGGACTGATCTGGAATATCCACATAGTTTCAACTTCTGTCCTATGTCTCAATCTTGTTAGACACTCCATTTCCTTTTGTAAAATAGGTATAATAATACTTCACTGTATAGTGTCACTCTGAGGATTAAGTAAGACTGCATTGAGAAGCATTAATATCTGAGCTCAGCCCATATTAAGTGATTAGGAAATGTTAGCTATTATTGTCACAAGAAAGAGAGAATTCTGGGGTATAATGGAGTGTGTAATCCCTGGAAGATCCAAAGATAACTAGGCATTTTAAACTCAGTAGTGTTACCCTAGATAAGATAAATGTAGTTCGGCTACTTCTGATGTTCCCACCAACTTTCCTAGAACATCCCACCTTGTGCCGTGGTCCAGAATCCTATACTTCATGCCAAGGGAGGAACAAGACAGGTCACTGTTTGGGGGACACTTTTCTCTGGGACTCCAAGAAAAAAAGTAGTGCTTATACTTGATTCATCTCATCTCTTTGCTTTTCTATAGCACAGTTTTCAAATACTTCCAAGGAGGGTTTTCTGTGTTGGGGAAAATAAGAATACGAGGCTGAGGAAGAGAAGAGGAAGGACTTTGAGCCTGTCCTAAGTTTGAACCACAATGGCATAAGAATGTGGATTACTTCTCTCCCCTTGCATGTCATACTTCTGAATTGTTCAACGTCAGTGAATGAACAGTCATTCCTCTTTTCTTTCTTTTCTCTTTGGTATCCTCCTCTGTCATAAAGGTATAAACACAGAGTTCTTTGACCTTCTAATGAAGCTACAATTCCTCTTTCCCAGATGAAAACACAAACACCCAAATAAATACCAGCCTTTGTAGACAACCACCAAAGGTTCTCTGAGCTCAGTGTGGACCCAGGGTGAGAACCTGACTCCACTGCCTCCTACGTCTTCGGCTCAGAAGCTCCTCAGTTCACACCCTGAAGCGAGGCTGGAAGCCTACAATAAAGTACTAAGAATTCCTGGCTTTTAAAAAATTTTCTTTTCACAAATAGGACCTCTTTTTCTCTGAAAAAGAGAAACATTTAGCCCTTAAGATTCAGGAACCTCAAACTGTCTAAGTTCTGATTCAGTTTCAGAAAGGGGCTTCAATTAACTTCTAGGCCTTTAGAAAACAAGGTTAAGGTTTGTCTGGTGAGGTGTTTTTAATCACATCTCAGAGGAGGAATTTTTGGTGGGGAACTTACATTTAAATGTTGGTCAAGGTTTCAGTAGGCTGAACTGAAACCTCTGGACTCTCTTCCCTTTATACGTTTTAACCATCTTAGGCCTATGGCTTCTGATTTTTCACCTCCCTTCAAAAACCTGTTTTTCAAAAATACAACTCAATGGTTCAGATCTCTACTAGGCTGGCTGCTAGCTCGTAAAATGTGCACCTTCAGACCTCTGTAAGAGGAAACTTATTGATGAAGCCTCAAAAATCAAAATGATTTACTTCATAGCGGGCGGTGCTAAGAAAAAAACCTGTACCTGGCCGTAGAGAGTGGGTGCATGGTGGTTTCATAAATGATATTCATCACGTTGTCTTCCAGGGATCTCCCCCCCGTGACTGAAACCCAAAACAAAAATTTTATGAAGTCAAAATACAAAGCAAATCCTTCCTAGAGATATAACTCAGCTATGATCCAACAGACTTTTTAAAAATGTTTATGTATAGTACTTTATTTTTAATGCTAATATATCACCCTAGATAATGGCAATCAGTAGGCCAATTTAAATATATGCTTTGGTCCCTTCTTTTTGTGCCTTACTCAAAATTAGTCTTTATTAGTAATTTCAAAAATACAAGCAACCGGGCCCTTCCTTCCCACATTATCCACAGAGGAATAACACAATGGGGTCTCTCTATAGAATTTTTGCATGACCCCCCACACAGGGAAGTGTTTAGGTTATGACACACTCGATTTAATACCCAGAGAATTGGGCAGTTAACACCATCCTCTTCAGGATCATGCCTTATAAAGAGTCTAGGTTTGTTGACCATAGGGAATCCCCTCGGGATATCCAAATAAGAACGTTCCATATGTAAAGACTCTCCTATCAAATATTATTAGTCTACCAGGAGGTCTAGTCGTCAACATGTTTACAAAGTGATTAAACCAGGTCACCTGCTTTTTCTTCTGGAACCATTGCCCCAAGAATGAAGAGAGAAGTAGACCATAGTCTAGCTGCTTTAGCTCATTCCCCACCAAGACACTTCTGAGAGGAAAAAAAAAGTGCTATTAATAATTATGCCAAGCCAGGCATGGTGGTGTGCGCCTGTAGTCCCAGCCACTCAGCAGGCTGAGGCGGGAGGATTGCCCAAGCTCAAGAGTTCAAGGCTGTAGTGATCTGTGATCACACCTCTGCACTCTAGCCTGGGTGGCAGAGAAACACCCTATCTTTAAAATAATAATGATAATAATAATAATAATTATGTCAAGACAACAGGTGTAACCTGGGACGTAGATAAGCCAGAATGTATTGCCACTGTCTTTGTCCATTTGGGCCATTATAACAAAGTACCATAGATGGGGGTGGGGGTGCTTCTAGACAACAGAAATTTATTCTCACGCTTCTGGAAGCTGGGAAATCCAAGATCAAGAGGCTGACATATTTGGTGAGGGCCCACTTCCAAGTTCATAGACTAATGCCTTCTTGCTGTATCCTCATTCAGTGGAAGAGTGAAGGCAGCCCTCTGGGTTTTCTTTTATTAAGGAAATTAATCCCATACATAATGGTTCCACCCTCGTGATCTAATCACGTCCCAAAGATGCCGACTCCTAATACCATCATATTGGACATTAGGTTTCAACATATGAACAGGAGGGGACACAAACATTCAGACCATAGCAGTCGCTCTATGTACATGGTATCGCACCCAGCACTAAAATTTGTGGGTACATGCTTTGATCCTAAGTGTTGATGTTCTGGGCCCCTTCCTGTCTTTATTTGTAATTTGCTGTTATGTCTAGAGAAAACCTTTTTTTCTCACTGTGTTTTCTTTTCTAGTTTTCAGCTGGGTCTATAGATATCTAAGGTGTATAACCACTTCCACTATCCAGAAATTTCAGGGAACTAATATTACATCATCTGTCATGACTGTAACAGCTGGGCTTTGCAAACAAGTTGTATAGCTCCAAGTCCTCAATGACTCTGGTATCCGCCTTCCCTCTCCACATCCCTATTGACCCCTGCTCAAGCCAGGCCCTCTCTAACTCCCACTGGGACCACCACATTCTCCTTTTTTGTCATCCGGCCTCTCTGCCTCTATCTCATCAACAAACATCTTGTTAGATGTGTCTTTGCATGATACTCCCTGTTTAGAAGCCTGCAATTAGATCCCTTCTGCCACTGGTATTTGAAACTCATATTCTCTGGCCCCAGATCTCCCAATTGTCAACATCAGTAAGAACACATTACTATTTCCCTTAAAAGTGTCCCTTGGCTTCTCATTGCACTCAGAGTAAAATGTCATCCCCTTATTTTGGCACCCAAAACCTGGAGGGAGCTTCACCTCATGCTCTTTTCCCCACTACTAGTTTTACCCTAACCATGCTAACATCTTCATGTTCTTCTCTGGAAACTTTGCTTTCACCTCAAGGCCTTCAAATTGGCTTTTTATTCTACCTTTAATCCTCCTCCTCCTGCTTCTCACTGGCTGGCTTGCTCTAGTCACTATGCTTTCAGCTTAAACCTCACCTCCTGGGAGATGTCTGCCCTGACTCTCTGTCCTATCTAACCACTCAATCACTCCATCAAGGAACCCCACTTTTATTCTCTACCTAGTGCTTATTGCTGCCTTTTATTTTTCATGTTTACTTGTTGAGTACTGTTGTGTATTTATTAGTATTTGTTTCATGGTCTCCTTTGCTAGAAAGTATATTCTCTGAGGACAGGAATTCTGTCTGTTTTCACCATTTTATCTCTCATCCTCAGAACAATGCCTGACACATTGTGGGCTCTTAATCAATAGTTATTGAAATAAATAATGAGGAAAACGCAGACGATACTAAGGGAGCACCTATCTTGGTGTGGAGGAAAAGCTCCTTTGAGGAGGACGTAACTTATGGAGCTAGGGAGACATAGAAAAAGAGGGTGCCCTGGGCATAAGAACACAGGGAACATGCAGTGTGTTCTGGGAATTATGAGATGTTTCATCTTAGTGCATTGTAGAATGGTGGGGGACAAGCAGGGGGTGATTGAAGGGTGATGGTAAGAGACAAGAATAGACAAACAGGGAAAGGTAAGGTCTCGGAGGTTTTTGCATGTGTCATGTTGAATGGTTTCTATGGATTGCTCAGGGAGTGGAGACAGCTGAAGGATTTTAAGTAGTGAAAGTAGTATAATCACATTTTTATATTAGGAATATCAATCTTAATGCATTTTAGAGAAAGAATTAGACATAGATAATCTAGAGGAAAAGAGACCCATTAGTATTCGAGAATGACTGCCCTGGTCTGGAAAGAAATGATTACGTCTAAGCTAGTGTATGGCAGTAAAACAGAAATTTGGGGAATGGCCAGGTATCGCATCAGACGGTAACATCAACAGAATTTGATGACAGATTGATATGAAGGGTCTAAACAAGGGAGAAACCCTTGGTCTTCCATCACAGATTTCCAACTCTTGATAGGCAGCAGGTGAGGTGGCTCAGTTCAGTGATACTGCCTGTTGGTAAGAATGTACATTCATTATATGAACTCCTTTTGGTGCTTCAGCTTTTCAAAGTCACACCCTCTGGTGAGTCGAGTGAGAGATGTTTATTCAGCCTTTCTAGAAGTACAAATCTGTGGTCCACCATGTAGATGGGAGAGCAGTATCTCCTTGGCATGATTCTTGCCAAGTTTGTGAACTACCTGGAGTAGGTGGAACAGGAGTCTACTGGCTTCTGGCACCTCTTCCTGTGAAATGCAAGGTCAAGGGAAAAACAGTTGCTCCTTCCTCTTTCTCTCTGCTTCTTTCTTCACCCAACAATCACCTCTAGTTTTCTGGAAAAGAGAAATCAAAGATAACCATGATGTCTACTGAAGGTTTACACAGCAGCAGGATGTTATTCAAATGACCCAGTCTCAGACTCCTTCCCATGACTTCCAGTTTGAACCAGGCTGCCGGACAACATTAAAGACTAGCAAAGCATGTGGCTGCTTCCCCAAAGGAGGAATTTCCTCTTGTTTCAACACTTAACTTAGTAACACAGGGCAGAGTTCTTACCTTTCTAGCAGTCTAGATCCAGCACCATCCTGAACACCATCTCTGCACAGTGGGAGCAGGTGAGCAAAGACCTCCCCATCCCCAGTAAGTTTCAGAGGAAAATTATCACTCAAGGAAGATTTCTAAGCATCATCTAGCTAGCCTCCATACCTCTACTCCTAACCCTTGTCAGTCACCAGTGAGTCAAGATGTTGCCTTACAGTTAACCCAGAGATTTGAACCTGGGATCCATGCAACATGGATGGACTTACTGTGTTCATGAACCATTTGAAATTGTCTAAAAAATTGCAAGTGTACATTTTTTGAAGACATCTGACCATCACTTTTATGACAGTTGTTCATGAGCCCTGCAAGAATAAGAATTACTGTGTTGGGGGTGGTGCCTGTGGCTTAAAGGAGTAGGAGGCCGGCCCCATATGCTGGAGGTGGCAGGTTCAAACCCAGCCCTGGCCAAAAACTGCAAAAAAAAAGAATCACTGTGTTAACCCTATTTACAGTCAGGAGAGCAAGCTTGGGCAGAATGTTTAAATTCATTGAGTTTCAGTGATGGGGAGTGGTAGCCACTCCATCTCTAGCATTCATGGTCCAAGAGACCAACTGACAGAGAAATGCTGAGTTGATTTGGGAGTAATCTTTATGGTTGAATATAGTTCATGATTCATATTCAGATCTTTATGAATATGGTTCATATATTCTGAAATAATCTATGAAAGGTGATTCCTGACATTTAGTGATTAAAACAAACAGAAAATTGTGGTCAAGTTAAAGCAGGGGATGATAAAAAACAAAAAACAAAAACCCCTCCTATTTGTCCTTTAAAACCTTAAAATGTTTAAAACCAGCTTGCTGAGGAAATTTTGTTTAAATCAAATCTTAACTGAAGTTTAAGCAAGTCAAAACGGGAAACGGTGAGTAACATTGGGCATGGTGCTGGGAAGCCTCACCTATTCACCCTCCCCACATTCTCCCCTGAGCTGGCCCCAAAGCCAGAGAAACCCCTAGAAATAATTCATTCAGGGAGAAAACCACTTCCTAAGTACACAGGAAGAGCACCACTAAATTTAAAATCACTGCATTCTTCCAATCCACCTGAACAGAAACTCAGCACAGGTTTAAAGGCCAACACTGGGGTCCCTTCGTCACTGTGCTCTCCAGCAGAAATATTTTTGCTTCTGTACCTCTAAAAATATTCTAGAAGACTAAGTAACTTCTCACACCTTTCTAAATAGAAAGCTAAAATTTTTCATCATAAATTTCAGAAGAAAGGATTGAATTTCCAATGTATTATAAAGATTGACCTTAAAAAAAAAAAAACTGTTACATAATTTCTTAAAGTTTATACAATGGAATTAAATACTAGCATAATCTGAGAATCCTCATCATCTAAAGAAACTATAAGCAAGCACTTAATAAGCAATTTTACATTATTCATTTTCTCTCCCTTGGTACTTATTTATATTCTACTTCCCCTATATAATTTTAACATCATATAAAACATTTTTAAGTTTAAAGTCTTTTCTTCCTTATCCTGTCAGGCTCTTTAGCAAAAATAAAAATACATTATAAGTTAATATTTTTTTTTTTTGCTTTCAATTGGCTTTCAATTCGTCTTAGTTCAAAGTTTTTTTTTAAATTTTATTTTTCTTATTTTATTTATATATTTATTTCTTTATTGAGACAGAGTCTCACTTTGTGACCCTTGGTAGAGTGCCTTGTCATCATAGCTTGCAGCAACCTCCAACTCTTGGGCTTAAGCGATTCTCTTGCCTTAGCCTCCCAAGTAGCTAGGACTACAGGCACCCACCACAATGCCTAGCCTTTTCTTTCTTTCTTTTTTTTTTTTTTGTAGAGATGGGGTCTCTCTCTGTCTCAGGCTGGTCTCAAACCTCTGAACTCAGGGCAATCCACCCACCTTGCTCTCCCACAGTGCTAGGATTACAGGCGTGAGCCACCATGCCTGGCCTATAATTTAAAAGATTTTAATTTTCTGAAACCATAAGTCTCTAAGTGTTAAAATTTTTTTCTTTTTGATTGAGTTAGCATAACAACTACTTTTAGTACAAAAGTTATCATACATAAACTACAAACTTTGATAAGTAACTGAAACTTTCATATTTAATATGTAATTGAAGATGCATCTCTAAATGAAAGGAGGGTCTCTTCCTCTATTCATTCATATGTCCATGAATGAATATTGTTTATCAACAAAACAAGCTCATCAACCTTATTCTTATATTTCATTTTTTTTAGGATTTAAACATTGCGGAACTTCATTCTCAAGGTTAAGTAAATGGAAATGGAAGTTTTATTTTAGCACTGTCTCTCAATTCTTTGAACTCCTTCTAAGTTATATGCCCCAAATTTTATAGTGATTTATCATCAAAATTTAGTCAAAACTGACAACTTAATTGAGTCCTGTCTCAAAATTGACAAAAGAAAAGAAATGAAAATCACTGTACTTAAAAAAGGACCTCTTACACTATAATTTGAAACATTCAAATTCTTAATACCTATACCAATATTTTGAATTGTCTGTGTACCAATGTACCTTAGGGTGAGGGGCAAGTCTCCATAATAAATAAGAGTTAGATTAGTAAACAGTATGATTTTCTTTTGTCATGTAGGAGAAGGTTGTGATTTTAGTCAGCCAGGTTTTGGGAAAGTATACATGTGAAAGTTGAGAATCTGAATGTAGATTTAATTAACATTCTCATTAGACACCAAACACATCCTGGTTTGAGGATTTCTGCTCCATCACTTGGGATGGTACTTTCTGAGTATTGAATAGAAATGTGGTGGTAATAATAGCTGATAATACAGCACAATGCAAAGAGAACAATGGGGTGCAGTCCCCACGAAGAGATTGTCAAGCTACTCCCCGTACAGATAAATAGCAACATAAATCACAGTATTATGATGTTTTCATGGTTTAATCATATTTTCTGCAAAATGCAGCTGATTTGTGTCATAGGTTACAAGAACACAAAATATGCCTACTTATCAAAGTCAATATTCAAAGAAACTGCTAGGTGGAAAAATGGCAGGCTTCTCCTAGCATCTGAGAAACTTGTACTAATTTGAGTTGTGTCCTTACAAGCACACATGTATCACCCCATACTGTCCCATGCACTCTCATTGAGACCATTCAGAATTTTCATACGGAAGGGGTTTTAGGTGGTGATCTGGTTGGAAGAGTGGCAAAGCTGCAGTTGCATGGCAAGTGCACTGTTTTCATGTTGGTGGTAACATTGGGGTGGCTCCAGAGCAGAGCAGGTGCAGCTGTTCCCCTTCAGAGGGGAACTAGGCTTGGTCACGTTGCACACTCTGTCATCCACACAAGCAACACAGCCTGCACTTGGAGCCTGGAAATGTATATAGGTAAGAAGGTAGAATGGAAAGAACTCTTGTTCCAGGGCCAGGCTGTGCTGCTGTTATTTTGAACATGTTATTTAGATGCTCTAAGCTGCCAGGGTTCCACCCTGAGGGCAGGATCCATTAAGACCTGTGGATTTGGTGGCAGTCAGTTGAAGAAATGTAAAGTTAGAAATGATGAGAGACAAAGAGACAGACACACAGACTAGAATTTTCAAAGATGGGAGCACAGGGAACCACTGCCTATGTGTGGGGTTCCAGCAAGTGGCCCCAAGTGTTTGTTCCACTCAGCTTTTATTGAAGGTTATTTCTTCATTAGCCCAGAAGGTAAGCTTAGGAAAAGAACAAAGATGTTAGCAGTTTCTCTGAACAAGCATATCAGCTCTTATTTTTCTATAATCATTAACTTTAAGGGTCTGAGCAGCCTTGAGAAATCTGAAACCTGAGCCTTATATGGGGGCAGCCTCCTGTCTGTGGTCACACGTGCAGATTCCTAGGAGGGTGTTAATACCTGTTAGTTCACTGTGGAGTAAACCACCACTGGCATCAATCTCCTCTGAAGAATCAGTGGGAAAGAGGAATTTTCCTCTCATCACTACCACAAAGGTTCTTCCTTGGCAATAAGGGATATAAGCTCTCTTACCCATATGTCAGGGCTCAAGCTGTTCCCTTGATCTCTACCCCAGCCATAATACAAATCTCCACAATGGGTATTTGCTTTGGCTGTTGACTGGGCAGGAGATGACCTAGTTAATGTTTCTTGCTAGGCCTTGCACACAGTATTCTCTGTGGCCATTATGTCTTCAAAGGGTTCACAGACCCAGCAGGGGTAACTACAAGCCGTATCCCTTACAGGCCAGGCTTCCAGTAAACTGCTCAGGTAAGAAATTTAGCACTGGCTAGTTTCAAGGTAAACTATTAATAGCTGACCTTTCTTTGTTCTGCCTTGCTCAGCTTATTTTTTTTTTCCCTTTTTCTGGGGCTGTTTTCCCTTGCCAAGAATGGGGTCTTCAGTCTCCATTCTGCCTGCTCTGAGCTTTAGTTTTTTCCAAGTGCAACATAAAGAAGTTGGGCAAGATAGGCATTTCCAGAATTTATTTGTCTAAAAACATTTTAAATGGACCAAGAGTGGTGACTCATGCCTGTAATCCTAGCACACTGGGAGGTTGAAGACAGTGGATTGCTTGATCTCAGGAGTTTGAGGCCAGCCTGAGCAAGAGTGAGACCAGACCCTGTCTCTACTAAAAATTGAAAAATTAGCCAGCTGTCATAGTAGGCGCCTATAGTCCCAGCTACTCAGGAAGCTGAGGCAAGAGGATCACTTGAGCCCAGGAGTTTGAGGTTGTTGTGAGTTATGACGATGACACAGCACTCAACCCCAAAGTGACAGAATGAAACTCTGTCTTAAAAATACAAAAAACCCAAACAGAACAAACCAAACAAAAACCCCAAAACATTTTAAATGTTCACAGATTTGACTAAATTCCAACAGAAGGGAGCTCACAAAAAATAACAGTTGCTATAGATCCAAGGTGAATATGTTTATTATATATGTTAAGAAATACTAAATGGTATTTCAGATTAATGCTGAAATGAAAAGGCAACAAGATAAAATATAGATCAATATTACAAAATAGATGTATTACAATATTACATATAGCATAATTAGTTTGTACTCCAGGAATCAGAGTATAGGTTAGACAGTATTTGTGTGGATCAGGAAGTTCTCGAGTATTAAAACATTTTCTTAGACTTCAAAGAAAATTATTATGAAAGAAATTCAACTATTTTTGTGACTCCTTGAAAGTATCATGGGCCTGTGCTGAACAGATAAATTGGTCCTGAATTATATCAGTTTAAGTTCTGTAGTAACTTTTAGTAACAGTCAAGTAACTTTTTATTATTATTGGATGTGGTATGCCAGTTTTTAAAAGGAGATTATTGCGTAATAATAATGGCAGTCAGAGTCACATGTTAGTATTTTTCTTACATACATATTAAAAATATATCTTAAAAAAACTATTGGTGGCACAACATACCCAATGGATATTTGTTGAATGAATGAAGAAATGAACTCTGCCCTCAGTGACAATGTCCGTCTAGAGTAGGACTCAGAAGCAGAGAGCTAAGAAGCAAGAGAGAAGTGGAGGGCTTGAGTTATCCTCCCAGTGGAAATAGGCAGAATTATAACTCAACATAGTCATCAATCAGGATCTTTTTGGCCGTGTTGGTGGCATATGGATACTAAAAGGAATTTTGTTGTTGTTGTTTTTTTCTTGTTATAGGCCAGCTGCTTCAAAGTCATCTGGAACCAGAGATTCCAGCAAGTTGTCATTGGAGCTACCCAACTCCTTTGCTTCAGTGCCCTGATCTCTGGTAAACTTTATGCTAACCCTTCCCTTAGCCCTGTATAATTAGGGTAGAGCCCCGAGCCAATTGGGAGAAGTTAAGAATTGCACCCTGTTGTGGGAAGCAGAGGAAAACCATCCAAGCCCAGATTGCTGGAAGAAAAATGTACACCATCATACTGATAGAAAAGGCTTCAGAAGGAACTTAAACAGATATATTCAGGGCCAAGTTATCAGTTAGACACAGGCCCATAATACTTTCAGGGACTCACAAAAATGGTGGAATTTCTTTTATAATAATTTTCTTTGAAGTAAAAGAAAATGTTTCAATATACATATAGTAATAGATTTGTCTTTTTACCAAAAAATAGTTTTAAATACATTATTATGGAGAAAGAGTCCTACAAAGATAAAATTGCCTAGAGTCCTAGAAAGTCACAATGCAGCACTGGCTATATCAGAATAAAGTAAGGCAAAACAATGCTCTAGAGGTATCAGTGAGGGAGGTACAAACACAGTCAGCCCTCATAAAGGCTGCAGAGCAGAGGGTTGAATAGAACAAGCCTTTATAAACAGGAAAGGGAGCCATTTCCAGGCCTGATTACTTGCATTGTACACCTCTCCAAGTGGGAACTGGCCTCCTCTGCCCTGGGTGAACTCCTACAGGTTATGATAACAATAATTTGCATCATAGCATCTTTATACTTTTGAAGGGTGATTTTTTATTTCATTTGATATTGCAAACACTTATAAAGAAGGGCTGTTTGTGCCCTATCTTAACAAGTGAGAAAGCAGACGTGGAGGAAGTAGAATAATTGATCAAGGAGATTGGAATGAATATAAAATTGCACGGCAAGATATCAGATTTCTAATCCTGGCTCTCATTCAGTTAAGCATTTTCTGAATATCTATTAAGTGTCAAACTCTATGCTTGCTGCTAAGGATCGAGAGGTAAAAACAGAAAAATCAGGGATTCACAGAGGTCTAGCAGAGGTGGACATCACAATACATGGCAATAAAGGTGGTGGAGGTGGGGACCAGGTGCACAGGGGCCTGGAGGAGAGAACACTGAGCCTACCCTGGGGAAGTCATGGAAAGCAGGGGAGTCAAGTTTGCCAGGCATGAGAGGGGAGGGCAGCCACGATAGCACAGAGAGAATGTGCAAAGACACACAACTGCGAGTTCTGTTTTGCAAAGACGGCAAACATGGCAGGCAATGCGGCTGGGCCAACTGGTAGGCTCTCGGCCATAAAGTGTCTTAACTTAGCACACGAAGAGACAGAACCTGCCCTTAAGACATTTTGTGTGTTACTTAATTTGGGCTTGGGCAAATTACCAAATATGTCTCCTTCACTTGTAAAAGGAGAGGAGCAAATTCCATGACCTCCAAGGTCCATTCTTACTCTAATATCTCATGATTCCAAATCTTTAACACCAAGTATCCTCAGAAGAGGGCATTTTTTTTTTTTTTTCTATTCTGACTTGATGTACACTTTCAAGTGAAAGGTGGAAACCATCCTTTCCCCTTCAAACAACCACATTAGACATAAAATAGTCATGTTTGGGGTATTCATCTTCTGACCAAAGGCTCATCTGACTATGCAGAAATATACTTGATTTGATCACAGCCTCCTCCTGGCAAGGGATGTTAACCTGACATTTGCTCTCCTTTAATCTAGAACTAACAAATCAGAAAGAAGTGGAAGCGTGGACCTATCATTACAGTACAAAAGCATACTCATGGAATTTTTCCAGGCTATTCTGCAAGAAGGAATACACAGATTTAGTGGCCATCCAGAATAAAAATGAAATAAGCTACCTCAATGACGTCATCCCCTACTACAGCTCTTATTACTGGATTGGGATCCGAAAGATCAATAATAAGTGGACCTGGGTGGGAACCAATAAGACTCTCACCCCAGAGGCGGAGAACTGGGCCGACAATGAGCCCAACAATAAGAAAAACAACCAAGACTGCGTGGAGATCTACATTAAGAGTGAGTCAGCCCCCGGCAAGTGGAACGATGAGCCCTGCTGGAAAAGAAAGCTGGCGTTGTGCTACAAAGGTAGGGTCTCCTCTCTCTGAAATTTGAGTATTTAAAATGAAAACAAAGCAGGCACAGTGTGGCTCATGCCTGTAATTCTAGCACTGTGGGAGACTCAGGAAGGTGGATTGCCTGAGCTCAGGAGGGTGGATTGCCTGAGCTCAGGAGTTTGAGATCAGCCTGACCAAGAGTGAGACCCCTTTTCTACTAAAAATAGAAAAACTAGCCAGGTGTATGGCTGGCACCTGTAGCCCCAACTACTCGGGAGGCTGAGGCAAGACGATCACTCGAACCCAGGAGTTTGAGGTTGCTGTGAGCTATAATGCCACAGCACTCAACCCAGGTTGACAGAATGAGACTCTGCCTCAAAAAAATAAAATAATATAATAATATTAAAACAAAAACAGAGCCAAAACACCTTCCCTGGGTGGCCACTGTAAACTGCTAGGTCAATATTATGGAGTCACAAAGGCAGGGACGTGAAATCAAGGAGTAAACTGTTAATCAATCAGCATTAGTGAGTATCTTGAAGAATATAAGACCAAGATTAGAGAAGAATGACTGTTTGAAGTAGTGGGGGAATTTAATATCATCTGGCTCACCCTCTCATCTTGTAACTGACAAATAGTCAAGAAGTTTTAGTTTCTCCAAACTGTGTGTAGAGCAGGACAAGCAAAGGTGGGACTGGAAACCAGACTCCTAAATGATAGGTCTAGGGCCTCTTTCTACTACTATGGCCTCATGTAAGAAAAAGTACAGACTGAGAGGGAATAGCCCTGGCCCCTGGGAGACACGGCTGTAACTGGTATCTCTCGAATGTCGATGTGTTCCAGGCATTGTTATTAGTTCATTTATTGCATGTGTCTTTTGTCCCTTCCTGGGAGTTGTATTTAGTCTTTATGACAACATCATTAATCAGTTCCATCTATTATTCTCATTTTGCAGATGAAGGAAAGGCTCAGAAGCTTTTAAGTAATCTGCCCAAGATTCTAAACTAGTTGATGGTGGGGCCAGTTTCAAACTTGGGTTTACTATAAAATTCGTGTTTTATAGCCATGTATGCCATTGCATTCTTTGCATTTTTATGAAACAATTTGAGGACATAACTAAGGATAACAAATGCTTTATAGTTTGTCTATGATAACACTTCCAAAGTCCATATCCCTTGGATTTCAGTGGTGGTGGAGGACCCAGGACAGGGAAGAAGTAACTGAAGGTTAGATTTGGGGGCTATATTTGACTTTCCGTTCCCACAGGTCCAGAGGAAGCAGACATGCCTGAAAGCTTGGTCCTCCTGGAGTCATGAGCCTGGTGCCAGAGCTGATCCCATCTTTCTGATGTTGCTTCTTATCTAGACAGGCCCCTTCTGTACCTTGTAGTGCACAAACCCTGTGACTAGGGAGAGTATGGACTGTCCTGAGCAGGAGAGTCTTAAGTACCCTAGACCTACTTTGATAAATCTTCTTACACATGCCACACTCTGCTATGTATGTTCTGAATTCTTCAAATTTTAAACACTCCCACTTGGAATCCTTTAACAACACACATTTGGAACAGAATATGCAGTTTATTCTTTCTACATTTTCCCTCCCCTCACCCAAACTTCCTAGCTAAGGGAAAGCATATGCATGAATGCATTGTCACGAATGAGATGTAGTCACATCTCATTTTATAAATAACAGATTTATATACTAATTAATTAATGGCCATTTATTCATGGACCAGGATGAGCATTATATTGTTCATATGACTGCTCTCCCGCCTGGCTCTTTACCCTTTCCAGGCATTGCCTCCCTAGAACTGTTCTTTATCAGATTATCTTGACTGCCATTAGCTGTTTCAACATGCCACTGATTTCCTGTCTCCTCACTCAACTTTCAACATCCATTTCTGCAAGGCAGTCTTCCCCAACAAAGCTTACTAAAAAGTGGCAAGATAGAAAAGAGATTGAAAATAACTGTCATAAATGATGCCATTCCTCTAAGCTGCAAGAAGGGCTGACATCACTAATTGGAATGATTGTACCTGATCCCAGATGGGCTCCATCCCTACCAAGTTAATACTCTAGGTAGCCACTGCCACTGATTGGTATTTTGCCATCCAAAATGTGAAGGATGGAGGGAACCATTAATTTTCTGTGGGAAATAGATGAGAAATAGATATGTACAAGGGCTTTTCAGAAAGTATCTAGCCATTGTTAGTACTACTTTTCAGATCACATGGCATATTACGTACATATTACAGACTTCTCCTGTATACTGCTATAAGAGATTAAGTATTTTTGGAATAATTTTCTACATGTCAAGATTTCTTAGACCTCAGAACCAGACAATCAAAAAGAGATTTGTTTACTAAATCATGACCTTCTATGTGACATATGGATTTCCTCTTGTAACATACTCCAAAGTGGACCAACATGTGACCAGGGCTTAGTGCAGAGGGAATGACCACCAGAAAGCAGTCCAGCCCCAGACCTTGCCCCCAACCATGACTCCATAAAAAAAAAAAAAAAAAAAAAAAAAAATCAATGAAAACATTCTCAGTTCTTTCATAGTATCAACTCTAATACTGATCCTCCACCAAGTACAAATACCCTCAAAGACTTCCTGGTAGGAAAGAAACCCTGGCCTTTGTCTATTGTCACTGATCATCACGGACTTAGTGCAGAGGTCCTGGCAGGTGAGCTGTGGTTTGTACCCCCTAAGCCTGGTATGTTTAGCTTGGGAAAAATCACCTCTTAGGGTTGGTTGTCCTTGGCTTGGAGCAGGTCTTAACATCTCATTTGGTTCCTGGGCTCCTCTGCCAAATGCCCATATGGCAGTGGACACAGATTTGATGTAAACAAAAGGTGGAAGGATCTGGGCCCTGACTGTATAAACTGGGCTCAGAGAAGTAACTTGCTATGGCCACATAGTGAGCAGGAAGAAGTGCCAGGATTCAGGTCCTATTTGTGCAACACCTAGACCCCACATCTACCTCCTAACCTCTATGCTATAACATGTGCCACGAGGACTTCCATAATAATTCAATACAATGAACACAGCTCTTGGTTAGAAAAATACAACCCATTTTTTGCCATGTAGAGAAGGCTCTCTGTTCACACATCTGTCAGTGGCCCCATTTGTTCCTCTGTGTCCACACATAGCAATGCCCCTCTTAGGAAACACCAAGTGTGAAATGAGAGCCATGCGATACTCCTGTGACGCCTTTTCCATGGAGCACCTTGCCTCTCCAGATGACACTGTGGTTCTCGGTAGTCTGGCTAGCTCAGTCCTACCTGAGAGAGGCTGGATCTATGGCTTAAAATAGGAATCCAGGTTTTCTTAACATCTCCTGTGCATGTTCACGATTCTGACCATCCTGTTTCTATGCAGCCTCCTGCCAGGACACATCCTGCAGCAACCAAGGGGAGTGCATCGAGACCATTGGGAACCACACCTGCTCCTGCTACCCTGGCTTCTACGGGCCAGAATGTGAATATGGTGAGGCTTCCATCCTGCCACTATTATTTGGGTTACTGGTCTTCTGCCAGATGTGATGCCAGGAAGTAGATCACGTTGGGGACACCCCAGTGAGTACAGGCTAGTCCTAGGCATCCCCTATCATCTGTCTGCTCCACCCAAATGGCCCCTAGACACACATTCTGTGTAAAACATTTTTATTCTTGGAGAGAATAATAACTCATAAAATTTCAAAAGAGAAAAGGGAAACGCAAAGGAAGCAAAACAAAGAGAACTCTTGCCGACTATTTTACTTGTTTGAAATAAAAACCAGCGAAAGAATGAAAATGTCCCCAGAGGCAGCAAATACAAAGGAACCAAGTAAAGATGGTCAGCTTGGGTTGGAAGCTTACAAAGTTAGAGTTAAGAGGGTTACACAAATAATTCCAACTGTCAGCAAATCTAATACCATCTTTACATCTACAATGAAAAAAGAACCAATATTTTGTCTCCCGCAGTCAGAGAGTGTGGAGAATTTGACCTCCCACCACACGTCCTTGTGAACTGCAGCCACCCCCTGGGAAGCTTCTCTTTCAACTCACGGTGCAGTTTTCACTGCCCGGAAGGGTACCAACGGAACGGGCCCAGCGAGCTGGGCTGCTTGGCTTCTGGAATCTGGACGAATAAGCCTCCGCAGTGTGTAGGTGTGTAGACCTTACTCTTTCCAGCCTCACTGATGACTAACATTTGGAGGGTGGGGAAAACAGGGCAGAACAAGCTAATGAGCATCTATGTTAAATGGAAAATTCTGATTATCACTGTTACTTGTCGGTCAGACTAACACTGATTTTGATTTTCGTGGTATTTTATATCTGTAGTGACTTTCATCCTTGATTCTCAGGCAAAAACATTACAAAGAGATCCTTTTCCCTTTATTAATTACAGAGTGAACAGAGTATATTGATGAGGGAGGACTTACGAATTGAGCACTATTAATTTGTTTCTCTAAATGAAAAAAAAAAAAAAAAGGTGTTTGGATCTTTTCAAACCATAACTGACAGTCTCATTTAACCAACCAGCACATTAGCCTGCCTGCCTCTTTGGGAAGGTGTAATTGCCATAGAAACTAGAGGCTTCCAGGGTGCAGGAATGAATTTGCCCATGAACTCACACAAGTGTCCTGTGGTTCTTTTCAGCTGTGCAGTGCTCTCCCCTCAAGACTCCTGAACAAGGAAGCATGACCTGTCTTCACCCTGCAGAAGCATTTCAGTACCAGTCCAGCTGTAGCTTCAGTTGTAAAGAAGGATTTGCATTAGTCGGGCCAGAGATGGTGCAATGCACAACCTCAGGGGTGTGGACAGCCCAAGTGCCAGTGTGCAAAGGTGAGTTTCAGGCAGTAGTATAGGATGTATAGATTTGGGATGTACAGTGTCCACTGCACCCATTCTTTGCTGGGTCTATAGATAAAACTGATCAGCCTGAATTGCCACAATTTAACTCTCCTTCCAGCTGCCCTCTGGCTAGATTGTGTTAGTCTGGGAAGAGAAAAGTGTGTCAAACTTTAGAAAAACAAAAGGCTGAATTTACTATAAACAAAATTGAAAAGTCCTCCCTTTCCCCAAACTCACAATCCACAGTTTCAGAATAGCCTCATTCATAAATTTCACATAAGGTGGGAAAGAATGGCATCGGCCAGGACAGGTTTACAGAGGTATAGTGAAGAGAGGGCATTAAGACTGGAGCTTGGAGGAATCTGCATCTTTAAGGGATTCAGGTCACCCTGAGGATGGGGCACTTGCCTCTTCCTAGTTCCAACCCGATACCCAGAGGCTGTGCTGCTGCAGGTCTCCAGCTGTGGGCAGGCTTTTTTCTCCTTCCTAGTACCTTTCTCCTTCTTTCTCCAGCTGTGCAGTGTCAGCCCCTGGAAGCCCCCAGACAAGGAACCATGGACTGTGTTCACCCATTGGCTGCCTTTGCATATGGCTCCAGCTGTAAATTTCAGTGCCAGCCTGGCTACTGGGTGAGCAGTTCAGACACAGTCCACTGCATCGGCTCTGGCCAGTGGACTGCGCCCGTGCCAGCCTGTGAGGGTAAGATTTTCATTTGGCAGTCCCAAGTCTATCCAAGAAGGAGTCAGGGCACAGTAGAAAGACCAAGCAAGGGCTCTTGATGTCAGGGCTCTTTTAGGCTCGGACTCTGAAGCAACTTGTTCAACCTCTGGGAGCCATGGTTTCCTGTGAAATGGAGCTAAGAGTTGCAAAGGTTTTTTTTGTTTGTTTTGTTTTGTAAGAATTAAGTATATTACAAGTATACAATTAAATAGTACGTTTGAAGTACCCAATACAGAGCTGGGCACTTGCTCAGATTTTTGTTTCTGCTCCTTTTCTCCCTCCCTTCTCATCCCACTTGCATATC
The DNA here is from genome assembly GCA_963574355.1 of Loris lydekkerianus. NCBI lineage: Eukaryota > Metazoa > Chordata > Mammalia > Primates > Lorisidae > Loris > Loris lydekkerianus. Next base: position 40,719 of record CAUYPK010074967.1, read on the forward strand.
CAAGCTGTGAGACAATGTTCTGTATTTGAGAGGTAATCAGAACAGCAGCCAAAATGGCTAAGAGAGTCCCCCATAGCTTTTGACAAAGGAACAAAGGAACATTGCATCAAAAAAGAGTATGTGAAGCAATTATAACACCACGAAACTGAATTCTGTGCAACTGCCTCATGCCCTCAACTTATAAGGCAGATAAGGATCATCAGAGAATAGGAAATTAAAAGCGGGTTAGTCAATTCCTAGACTGTACCTAGAGGACAAGCCCAGCTCTCTCTTTACTGGCAAGCTATGAGGGTTCAGGGAAGTCACTTAACATTTCTGAACCTCACCTCCCCATCTATAAGGTAAGAAAGAATCAGTAGAGATCTTTCATTTTTAAATGCCTTGATTCACCAAAAACCAGAGGTCAAAGCCCAGGGTTAGAGAGTGATGTGTATACTCTGCAAAGCCCCAAGAACAGCCTGCAGATGAAATGGTTCATCAAGGAAGGACCTGAGGAAACCAATCTTCATCAGAACTGAGGTCACTCCCAGCTTAATTGTGCTCAGAAACTGTGTGCCGGCTGCGCTTACTTGGCAGGCGAAGTCTAATTAGGATGACATCCTGTGCTCCAAGAGCGAGCCCATTTGGTAGCATGTTACAGGGCTCAGTAGGAATGTCAACAATAATATGTAAGTCCAGCTTTTGCCTTCTATGTCCAAACTTTTCCTGTGTCTACTCTGCCCAGATTCAATTTCATAGACGTCTTTATTTTATTTTATTATTTTTTTTTTTTGAGACAGAGTCTCACTCAGTCCCGCTGGGGTAGAACGCTCTGTCATCATAGCTCACAGCGAGCTGAAACTCCTGGGTTCAAGTGATCCTCTTGTCTCAGCCTCCCAAGCAGCTGGGTGCCCCTCCAGGTGCCCACCACGACACCTGGCTAAGCTAATGTCCGTAAATACTGAATGACAACTTTGCTGTGGAAAACACTGCTCAGCTTTGAAGTACAACTCGGTGACTGATCCCAGCCTTACTGAGTCTGTGGTGGAAGGAGGAAGAATGACTGTCGTGTACAAACAGTAACACAAGATCCAGGGGCTGTGGGAGTACGTTGGAGGTGCTCCCACGTCTGAACTGGGATGGGAAGAGAGTAAAGTCTAGGCTGAGACCCAAAGGGCAGGGGGAGTGAACCAGGGAGAGGGGTCTGAGAAGGGGTGCCAGGCACCCCTCCCTTTGGAAAACGAAAGATTTGGGGTTCTCAGCATCCTGACAATGCGGGTAATTAAAATGCAGCATGCCAGGGAGGTCTCTCAGAGAAAGAACTGGGCCCTGCCGCTACTCAATTACAGAAGGGGATTTTTCTGCTTAGCAGTTTCATGTGAGCCCCTAGGGAGGCCCGTGCACGGAAGCATGGATTGCTCACCATCCTCGGGAGAATCCCGGCACAACACCCGCTGCAGCTTCCGCTGTGCTGAGGGTTTCGCGCTGAGAGGAGCTGAGGTGGTGCAGTGCGCTGACTCGGGACAGTGGACAGCGCCAGCCCCCGTTTGTCAAGGTACCGTGACAGTCTGATGTCCTGCTGCGCTTCGCAGCTCATCAAAGGCGTGAGCACCTGCACCGAGCACTGTGGTGAATTTATTCATCGTGAGTCCTAGCAGTGCTGGCCCTGGGTGTGCCTGGCACCAGGAAAGGGTGGGCAAAGCCAGGCCAGGCACAAGGTGACCAAAGTCGAGGTGAGGGCTGCACAACTGACACGTGGGGCTGCACTGGTGTGAAGGGGTGTGGCTGGGAGGAGCAAATGTGCCTAAGCAATAGCCCCCCCGGAAAGGAAGGATGCAGGGCAAGGTGCTTAGTCGGGTTCTGTCATTTCCTGTCAGTAAAACTGGGGCCCCTCTGAGGCTCAGTGTCTTCTGGAAAACCGGGGTGCCTTATCTCCCTGGCCCTGATCGTTTATATATGTAGAAGCAACTTTAATACTCCCATAAGCTTTATAGGGAAAATAATGATGAGGATAACATTACCTAATACATCATACATGTTAGATTTGACAAATGATCCTCTTTCAATATTTCAGCTTTTCAATATTTGGCTCTTACAGAGCCAAGGCACAGGGGAGTCATTAGTATTATATTTTTTAAGGGGCGCCTCACCAGAAGTCAAGTTCCAGAAGTACAGTTTGGACATTTTATGTTCTCATTTACTAAAACCCTGGGAAATGTACATGACTCTCCTGGGTCCATGTATACTATGATTTTAAAATGAGACAGTGGTTTGAAAGTGGAGTCTTGAAGAGACAGCTGTGCACCTGTGTTTGCAGCAGTATTATTCACAATAGTTAAAGTAGGAAAGCGTGAAAGTTCCCGTCAGTGAAAGATGGGATAAGCCAAATATGGCAGACACTTGCAATGTAATTACTATTCAGCCTCAAAAAGGAGGGGAATTCTGACTATGCTACAAACATGGTGAGTCTTGAGGATATTATACTGAGTGTATAAACATACACTATATGATTCCACTTAAGTGAGGAACTTAGAGTTCCTCAAAATCACAGAGACAGAAAGCAGAGTGGTGGTTGCCAGGGGCCGAGGGGAGGGGAGAAAGAGGAATTACGGTTTAATGGGTACAGAGTTTCAGTTTGATGTTATGAAAAGGATTTTGGAGATGGATGGTGGTGATGGTTGTGCAATAACATGAATGTACTTGATGCCACTGAACTGTATGCTTAATACTGGTGACGTGGTAAAGGGTAAATGTTATGCTATCTATATTTGCCATAATAAAAAAATTGAAAAACAGGAAAAAAACGGTCATGAAAGAATAAATGGCCATGCACTGTGCTGGTGAGACCTAGTGAGGGCAATGGGATGGATTGTGGATGTTCTAAGAGCCCTTAGACATACTTAAAAGGAATCATACGGGGTCACCTGAACCATTCTTTCCTCTAGGCAAGTACCTGTCTACTTGTCCAGAGCAGATAGTTAGATAGTCTCTTAAGCATCCAGAGCCACGAGCTCAGCCATGGGCTCAGTAACTCCATTTATAGGCCTTCTAGCACTTAAGGTCTACCTCTGATGGATAGCCTCACTAATGCTACTATTGCTGCTGCTGCTTCTAACACCACCACCACCACTAATAATAATAATAACAATAGCAGCTTATATTTATTAAACACTCTCTATGATTTCATTTAGTCTGACCTAGGAGGTAGTTATAATTATTATTACCCATTTTAAAAGTGAGGAAAGGCTTGCTTCATATATAATCATCTATTTTACATAGCTGAGACCTGGAAGCTGCAGCACTGTTTCTCCAGAATAACATATTAAAAATTTTATTCTGCTTTTTCATTTAACATTATACATTGAGACACCTCTTACAGCTTTCCAAAGTAAACTATATCATTTTTAGTCACCTTTAATATCTCTTTCCTGGACCCACCATAATTGACTTTCTTTAGTGGCATTTATGTTTGTTTTCCATACTGTATTTTGTTCTTACAAAACCCAACCTGGGCCAGCTAAAACAACAATGACAACTGCAACAAAAATTGCCAGACATTGTGGCAGGTGCCTGTAGTCCCAGCTACTTGGGAGGCTGAGACAAGAGAATCGCTCAAGCCCAAGAGTTGGAGGTTGCTGTGAGCTGTGATGCTACAGCACTCTACCAAAGGCAACAGTGAAACTACGTCTAAAAAAAAAACAAAAAACCAAACAAACAAAAAAAACCAAACTCTGAATTGACTTTTATATGCATCTTGATTACACACTTAGCATAGATTCTTGAGTCCAAAGGTATGGTTGTAAATATTATTGACACATATTGCCAAAAGGCTCAATAATGATTTAGCATTTTCCTAATAGACTTTTTTATGTGCCATTATAACTAAGTGACCCTCCTCTCATCTTCTAAGATAAGGAAGCCCCAGTGAAGAATACCTGTTCTTGGTAGTGTGGAAAGGGCTAACGGTTCAGAATTAATAATTACACTCATATTACTGTTTCTTCATTGCTCTTTTCTCATCACTTAGCTTTGCAGTGCCAAGATCTTCTGGTTCCAAGCAAGGCTCAGATGAACTGCTCCCATCCCTTTGGTGCCTTTCAGTACCAGTCAGCCTGCAGCTTCACCTGTGACAAAGGCTGGCACCTGGTGGGTGACAGTATGCTACAGTGCTTGGCTTCTGGAAGCTGGAGTGCTGTCCCTCCAGAATGCCAAGGTAAGAGCTCATTTTTTCCAGCAGCTTAGATGTAGTTATAGACAGTATTTTAAAAGTCTATGTTTTAAAGGTGGTAACTGTAGAGTTTACCTTGAATTGGACTGGAAAATTAATAAATACTCTCACTCATCCTTTCATTCCATAACCAAAGGACCCCAGATGCAAATATCTTCAGGGACTAGGCAGAGGGAATGGCCACAGGGAATGGCCCTTGCTATCTCCTTATCAGGGTCTTTATCAGGACCAGGACTGGAAGCCTCCTGTCACTAATCCAGTGAACTGTTCTCAGCTGGCTAAAAATGGCATCTGGAAAAAAGACCAAAAGAACAAAAATTGTTTCAGGATGGTTGTTCCAAGAGTGGCATGACATTTTACCCTGAGGAACAATGGGGCATAATAATGAGGAACCAGGGGAGGCCAAATTTATATGTACCTAGTTGCAAATATACTCCAAGATCTGTGTGACAGTAGAGAAATATACTTAGGATAAAGTGGAGAGTGACAGTAAGAGGATAAGACTACTCTTTGAACTAGAGGTTATAAGATTCTCAGACCAAAAAAAAAAAAAAAAAAAAAAGTGCAGATTCAGTGTAAGAATTTACCTGCATTGTACTTGATATAAAAAGCCACTGTATTCTGTCAATGGTGTAGCACCCTGTATGAAATAGAACTGGTTCTGATCATATCTGTCAACTGAAGGATAGATGCGTGTTTTCTTATATTTGCATTCTTTTTTCCTTCAGTATAGTAAACTCTTTATTACATTTATAGAAAATATTGTCTTTACAAAGAAAGATCTATTAGCCAGGCATGATGGCAGGTGGTACACACCTATAATCCCAGCCACTTGGGAATCTGAGATGGCCCGGGAGTTTGAGGCAGCAGTGAGCTATGGTGACACCACTATACTCTAGCTCCGGCAACAGAGTGGGACTCTTTCTTCAAAACAGAAAAAAAAAAAAGAAAAAAGAAAAGGAAAAAAAAGCAATATTCTCATTTACAAAATCTACAGAAAAATTAGAAAATAGAGAAATGAAAAATTATTTTCTTAAATACTCTAACCCTAAAATAGATACTGTGAACTTCATTCTGGTATGAATTCTTCCAATGTTTTCCCCACTCACGTTCTCCTCTTTGCAATCAGTATTTTATGATAAATTTACACTTTTAGTAAGAAAATTGTGGGTAAAGTACTAAACATTTCTATAGTATTTGCCATGCCTTTCACTTTGTACAGATGTTCAGTATCTGAGAGGAATCAGGCAGATACATATTTTTTATGAAGAGGAAACCACTTGCTATTTAGGTCACACACAAGCATGTATACACATGCACAGACCTCCCTGGCGAGCTAGGTCAACAGTAAGTGTATGAATGGATGAATGAACCAGCAGGACTGGGTGTCCACTGGGTGTCCACCCTGGCATCAGAGTATGGCAAGCCACTGGAATTGGGTCTGGGTGCACCTTCAGAGCTGGGACTGGTTCTGTGACTTTGCCCCCTTTGTGCTCATCCTGACTATACCGAAGCCTGGGCACGTTACAAATTTTCTCAGCTTCCGGGAAGAGCTGGGAGTTGGTGAGGAGGGTTATCACAATGATCAGAACTTGTCCTGGCAACCCTCGGCCATGAGGGCACAGATTATAGTTCATCGCTCCATACCGTCCGGGGCACTTCACAGCAAGGAGGTTGACACTCACCACGGCTTCCTGTGACCTTCCAGTTCTCTTCTGCTTTTAGTTCTTTGTTTACTCTGACTGAACTTTCTCCTCCTGTTGCTGGGTAGGCATCAAGCAAAATATCGAAATGTGGGCTGGACAGGAAGGTAGCATGAGGCTTGCAATCCACTACATGTTGTGACACTTCTGAGAGTGTGTTATCAGACAATTTCCCTTTTTAATGCTCCCCCCACCCTCCCCTGCTGGCAGAAGGCAAAGCCACAAAAGAGATGGCAATAAGCTCCCCAACCCCAAGGTCCTCGCTCACAACCCTTCTTTCCCCGTCCTTACAGTTCATGGGCTTCTTAAATTGTTCCCTCTCCCACTCCACATACACACTTAATACAGAAAGACATTTCAAGTGGCAGAAAATAACTAGGTGGTTGGACAAGCTGATCATATTGGAGGGAATTCAGCAGGAGAGGTGAAGGAATGAAAAGAGAAAGGTGCCCTCAAAATTTCAGCCCATGCAAGTCAGTGACTGAAAAGTGGACCCCTGGATAGCCATACTGTCACCATCTCTGGTCTAAAACCATACCTGGCTCAACCAGGTCAAAACATTGAGAAGAAATCCTAAACCAGATGATCACTAAGTCTTCACTTTTAAACATCAGTGTATTTAATCTTTATTAAATTTAAGCTTTATTGTTTCATTAATTAAATTTAAGCTTTATTGTTTCATTAATTGACAGAGGAACATCTTCATAGCTATTGACATTTGCATGCAGAGTGTTTTTGCTTTTGATCAGAGTAAAAATCCTGGAGCTCAGTATTGCTATCTCCCCATTTTAAAGGTAAAGATACTGAAGCCCAGAGAGGTTAAATGACTTGCTAAAAGTCACACAGAATGATTTCTGATGCAGGCAAATTCCCTAGCACCTCAAACTCTACATGGATGACCTATGAAACCTAATTTAACATTTTTTTTTTTGTAAGTGAACCAAGTAGTCTTTTGTGGCTGGCATTTGCAGATAGCTGATTACATTATGTGCCTATTGTATGTCCATGATTTTTTATTATGTCTTTAATTTTTACACATGATTGAATTAACTTACAAGGCAAGGATTCTACTTTTTCCCATGCCAAACAAGAAATAACCAAGGCTCAGGAAGGTTGTTGTCCTGAGATACGTTGTTAGTAAGAAACAGAGCCTGAATGTCCACAGAGTCTTCCCACTGCCTAGTCAGGGAAAGGAGGAGAAAGTATTTGACTCCATTTCCATTTTTCTGTTTCCATTCACTGTTTGCATTGTTTTCTGGTAAGGTCATCAGGCTTGTTTCTGGAGAAGACATCCAGGGAACAATCGCTTCCACTCCTGTCCAGGCGCAACTGAAATGAGTCACATCACTCTCTTCCCAAACAGAACACCAGCTTCCTTTGAAAGTCAGCTCTGAGGCTGTTTGTGAGAGATCATGACAAGATATTAACCAACTGCAATCTCCTATTTTGCACCCCGTAACTTTTAACTGGTGATAAAGTATCATGAGAGTGGAACAATTATTTTTAACCAAAGGCTGCTGTTGCATATTGGTTGCACCCCCTGCTGATTTCAGTTTGCCGAGTTCTAAACCCCCTGCTGATTTCAGTTTGCCGAGTTCTAAACCCATCTCTTCTCTCCTCCTCTGCCATGCTCACGGCAGCCATCAGCTGCCCATTGTTGCTAAGTCCTCAGAATGGGACAGTGACCTGTGTCCAACATCTTGGAGCTTCCAGTTATAAATCTACATGCCAGTTCACCTGTGATGAGGGATTTTCTTTATCTGGACCACGAAGACTGGATTGTACTCCATCCGGACACTGGACAGGCTCGGCACCAAAATGTGAAGGTAGGCTCCTGGGTCTGTCCTTTGTTGTGGTTTTTCAGATGACATGGTAGAATGGAGAATCACTGGCGATTGACATGTATAAAAGCATACATGTGCTAAAACAAACACATACTCGCCGCAAAACATGGTCATCTATATCAAAACTTTCTCTCTCTCTCTCTGAATAATCTTTTAATGGCATTAATTAAACATTGCACAGTTTTATGCAGGGCACATCAATGTCAGTATGGCATTTGATGCTTACCACCATTCTGAAATAGTGAGGAAAGACAGTACCACCTCCACTTAGAGATGAGGGAGAAACACAGCCTCAGAGAGGTTGGATAGTTTGTCCAAGGTCACAACGTTAATAAGTGATGAAGCTCAGGTATGCCAGTGGGACTTTCACTTCCTTAGAAAGTCTCTTTCTAGTACATATATCATTCATTTACTCATTCACTTATTCACCCCTATTCTCACCTTCACTGAGCACTCCTGAGTCTCAGACATTGAGCTATTCAGGGATGGATGTGATTAAATCCTAATGTGACTATTGTTACACTTCTCTCTCCACTTCTATATGGATTATAAGCACCTTGAAGGTAGGAGCTGTGCCTTCTTCATCTTTATACCCCCTGCAGAAACTAGACAGAATAAAAGTGGGTTTGTGACAACCATCTGTTGAATGAAGCTTATAATTTACCAGTAAAATTTACTCAAGCCCAAGCTCTGGTGACAGTGAATTCAGGGAAATCCTCATTGGCCAGGGCCAAATATCTCACCTATCTACAACTGCCCCAAAGCATCTTGCTGGCAAAGCACCCACCTCTTTCTATGTTCTAAAATAGAAACGCACTGAATTGATTCTTAGCTCATGTTTATTTTCAAAAGTCACCACTGTTCCAGTTAATTGCTCAGAGTATTAGTCAGTCAGTGATAATGAGACCAGCAAGAATAGCTGGTATGTATTTATTGCTTATGTTGTATCAGCTTTTTCATAGACATCATTTTTTTCACATTCAATCCACCCAAACAACCCTTAAGACAGTTATTATTATTATCCCCATTTTAAAGGTGAAGAAACTGAGGCTTTGAGAGGATAAGTAGCTGGCAAAGGTCACATTTACAAGGAAGTGTAGATTTTCAAATGCAGGCTTGTGCAACTAGGGCTACGGTTTTTCCTGCTGCACTACACTGCCACCCAGTGGCAGGGCTTCTGAATCCTGGGGCAACCCCCTATGAATTTACTCTTTCCCACTGCACCACACAGATTGCAGCTGTAACTGCTAAGATGAACTTTAGAAATGGCAATGCCTGGTGATCAGCTGAGAGAATATGTTGGAGGAAATCTATTAGTGTTTTCTGAAAATAGCTAAAATATCATTTATTCCTGTTTGCGGAATGAGTGCTAGATTCATATCCAGAGTCATGCGCCATTTAGAATGTCCTATTCACATCCTCAGGCTTCAGTTTTCTCAATTCCAAAAGAAGAGCAGTGGGCAAGATCATCTCTGAGGTTTCTTCCCCAGCCAAGAATTCTGTAGAGTAAAAGCCATAAATTGCTACCTGCTGCTGTCAAAAAGATAGACTATAAGCCAGGTGAGGAATCTAGAACATTTATGGGGACAGCATTAGGGCTTGTGTTTACTGCTCATCCATTTATTTCTTGTGCTCTCGTTCATTTATTCCATTGAAATTTGTCATGAGCTCTATTTTCGCAGGTTCTATGTTAAGGCTAAAGAATCAAAGATCCCTTAAAAATCTTATTCATGTTTAAAATAGATGCAACCAACATGGTTGTTATCTGTAATCTCTGAAGCCCCTGTCTCCCCTCACTCTTTTCCAAACTTGCCTCCCACCTTGCAAGCCCACGACGACCCAGTGGCAAGAACCAACCCCTACGACAGACAGCAGCTTCAGACCACTGAAGCCCCAAATTGTCAGCCATGTATGATCCTGACCTTAAGTTGTGGTTTTCATACCAGTGTTTCTATCTCATTCTCCAAATTTATTCTCCAGATTTAGGCAAATGGTTCCTCTTTTCCCACATCCCTGAGTCCATGAATTTTTAACCCTCAGCACTACCTCTAGAGCTTTGACCTTCACACATTGTTTTGCAGAGTCCTAGGCTACATCAGAGGGTCTCAGGGGCCACCAAGTAAGCAGGGGCAGTGTGGCAGGTGGAGTTCTCAGGCTTTCTCTGAGAGTTCAATGCAAAATTTCATTTTGGAGGGTGTTTCCTCAAATATTTCCATTTTAGTTAGAATGCCCATTCCCTGGGTCCTCTTGGACCAAGAGACTTGGACTCTTCCTTTACAGTTGTTCCTTGATATCCACAGGGGACTGATTCCTGGACCCACCTGGGTACCAAAATGTGCAGATCCATAAGGTCTGTATGCAGAATGAAATGATGCAATATTTGCATATAACCTCTGCAATCCTCCCATATATTTAATTATCACTAGACTACTCGTAACACTTAACAGCATGCACACAAATCACTTCATTCACGTGGATTCATTGTAGCACGTGGTGCACGGCAAATTTAAGTTTTGATTTTTGGAACTTTGTGGAATTTTTTTCCCAAAATGTTTTCCATCTGGGGTTGGTTCTGTTCATGGATATAGAACACATGGATACAGAGGGCCAACATCCACTATCCTCTCTGCCTTCACTCTCCAGAGCCTGAAGTTCCTTCCAGGACTTTCATGATGCCTTCTACATGCTCGTGTACAGTGGCTGTGTCCTTCCTCTCCCTGCCTGTTTGGTCACTTTGGTGGTAAAGACCACTGAACTCTTATAACCACTTAACATTCTGTCATTGACCCTTTGAAGACCATGTCTGGCTACTGGGCCCAACTTCTCATGTCCATTCTCCCCATGAGTTGGGAGAGGTAATCCTGGTTCTAAATCCCAACCCCATTCTATATTTATGCCTTGTTCCTGCTTATCCATATTCTAAAATATAGCAAACCAGAGCCCTCCAAGCTATGGCCTGCCTCACATCTTTCTTTTTTCCTTCATTCCCAACATTTCTCTGACTCCATGGGGATTCTTAGTTTTATTTTTAAAGTTTGTGTTTAAAATAGACAATTTAGTTATGTTTATTATTTATACTATATCTTTTTCCTAGGAAGTTATTGAGCAAACTATATCCAATTCAAGTAACATGAGGTAATAAGAAGAAATAGATATGAATGTACCAAAGCTACTTAAAACAACATAAATCAAGATGTTCATGAATTTACAGGCCATGATATATATCTACTTAATAGATTACAGAAAAATACCAACAAAGACCCCAATGAGACAGAACTGTCTTGGAAGTCAGTGAAAATAGAGCACTAAGAATGTAATAAAACCAACCCTTATCTGCTTTCTATTCTTCTTACAGTTTTTCATTTATTTTCCAAAATCTAGAATAGGCTTAAAAAATAATCACTTTTTCAAGTTACACATAGAAATCATTCCTTGGAGTATACCTTTTCTACACTAAGCCCCACCACTCCCACACCATCAATGCTAACTCCATACATTGAATTCATCCTTTGTTTTCTGAGAGTCCACCGTATGCCAGACCTGAGTTAGGACTCAGCATTTCTCATCGAAGACTTCTCCTGAAATGGGAAAACCTGATTCCTTACACAGTTCAAGTCCAGCCCTTAAAGTTATGTAAAGGCTTTTGTCTGGACTAGTACCCAGTCACCAGGTTAATCTATACCTGAAAAGGTTAAGAGAATTTTGTAAATAGAGAAGTCAAAATCTGTAACTTTGTAATATCCTCCAAGTGGATTTAGTCCTATAGTCATTTTATACCAGGAATCACTTCAGTAAATTTTTTCTGAATAATAACTCCTCTTGTTTCTTTTCAAATCAGATAAAAACACATATTAGAATGCATCTAAATTAAATTGTACTCATTAATTTATTCATTTATTTAACAAATATTTAGAATTCTTGTGTGCCAGGCCCTATTCCCTGGGAGCCAATGTTGAAAGAGCAAAGTTCCTGCTTTCATGACCCTGACATTATGCACATTCTAGGGCTCAAAGATGTAATCTTGGGAAATTCTGAAAAATTTATTTTAGTGAGTGTTTATAGATGACTTGACATCTAGGCCTTATATCAATAGATATTATTTAGTAAATATTTGGTAAGTGAAATTAATTTTCATGGAGTTATTATTCAACACTTTGAGAATATTGAACTGCAATTCAGTATGTTACTTTGGCTATTTGAATGGATTTGTGCAATAAGAATATATGATCCTTCAGTGAACAATCTGTCACTGAAAATCTCATGAACCAGGATATAAAAGCCAAATATGGTACATCACTTCTTCATGAGGCAGCATGTAAGACTTGAAGAAGTTTTTAAAAATCAGAATACCCAAGCAAAATAAGCTTTATTTGACCAAGGGATTTAAAACAATAGAATAGCATGGGCTTAAAAAAAAAACAATAGTCACTCAGTTTGTTAATGACCCAGTATTTGTTTATAAATTATAGCTTTATGTTAGAGAATCTAATGGGGGAGAAAAGCATCATGATAACAAAAATATGTAACTATAATACTTTATAATATCAATTTTGGGAGGAAACTGATTAGTAAATTAAAAATTACTTATTAATCCACTCAGCAAGTGATTATTGAGCAGATCCTGAAATGGGAAGTATGAGAGACACAAAGATTAATGGTTCTTGGGTTTTAGATGCTTTCTGTCCAGTAGAAGAAGGAAAGTATGACATGTGACGTGACATCATCTGAGTTCAAACAGAAAGTTGTTGCATTCAGGGGACACAAGTTCAACAGTGATCAGCAGAGGCTTTGGAGAGGCTGTGTGTTGAACTGCATTCTGGAGGATTGGCAGGATTTAATCCAGTGGAAATGGAAAAGAATTCAGGGTAGTGTGAGCCAAGAACCAGAAGCAAGAATTGGGTCCATTTAAGGAATTCCAGGAACTAATTTAGATTGATTGGGAGGTTTTGAGCTTTCCCGTGCTATGGACCTGTGGCATTAAAAACAAAAAAACAGCATGGGGATTCAAATGGAGGAAATAGTTTGCGACAGAAAGTGATCATTGCAGTTTTAGATGTGTTGAATTTGGGAAGATGGCAGGCTATCTAAGAGGAATTAGGCGTAGGCAAAAGGAAGCGTAGAAGTGAAATCGTGCACTGCACCCATTCAGATAAGATAGTGGGGCTGTGGGAGGCTCCCTGGAGCAGAGGGTATGGAGAAAATAGAATGACACTGTCATTTCTTGAGTGTGGCTCCTAGAGTCTTTGGCTTTCTTATCTTTGTGACCTCTGCCTGTACTTCTCTCTGCAAGTTCCCGATGCCTGCCACTGCCCTCAGTGAAAGAACCTATCTTATACGTTGTGAAATAACCACCTTTTAGCAAAACCTAGAATATAGTAGTTGCTCAACTAATATTTGTTAAGTATCTAAATGAATGAAATTTGCATAACAAAAATTCTGAATAAACTTGGAGTTTGTGACGCTCTTGATTTGCTATTCCAGCTATCAAGTGCCCAGAACTCTTTGCCCCGGAGCAGGGCAGCCTGAATTGTTCTAACACACAAGGAGAATTCGAGGTTGGCTCCACCTGCCATTTCTCCTGTAACAAGGGCTTTAAGCTGGAAGGTTACAACAATCTGGAATGCACTACTTCTGGAAGATGGTCAGCACCTCTGCCAACCTGCAAAGGTAATAATATATACTTGCTGGGATGGCTCTACTTCCAGAAAATTTTTCTACAACAATAACAAACACTTATATATCTTATATGTGACAGGTACACATTATACTATTGTTTGGGTCTAACAAACACAGCCTATGAATTAACAAATTTCTAAGGAGTGATGGGACTTTATGTTATGAACAAAGATATGTTGATTATTTCTTTCTTTCTTTCTTTTTTTTTGAGACAGAGTCTCACGATGTCACCCTTGGTAGCCGTGGCATCACAGCTCACAGCAACCTCAAACTCCTGGGCTTAAGCGATTCTCTTGCCTCAAACTCCCAAGCAGCTGGGACTATAGGCCCCCACCTCAACGCCCAGATATTTTTTGGTTGCAGTTGTCATTGATGTTTTAGCTGGCCCAGGCTGGGTTTGAACCCGCCAGCCTTGGTGTATATGGCCGGCGCCCTACCTACTGAGCTATGGGCACCACTGATATGTTGATTTTTAAGCAGAAGTTTGGTTTCATAGTTTTGGCCTCTTAAAAAGCTTTTATTGAGCCAGTGGAGTGGCCTCCATCATTTTATTACCAAGAGGAAGGACAAAAGGTGGAGTCACTAGTTTAATTTTCCAAACTAAGGAATTGAGATGCGGAGATGTCAATCATCTTCCTGCCATGTGGCCTCTGACTGACAAAGCCAGTGGCATCATTCACATTTCACCTTTCGTGTTGATCTTTGGCCAGAGAACAATGCCACCTCCCTACAAAGCAGGAGTGGCCAGGCAATTGGCCCATGTATATTTGGCTTTCCCCTGAATTTCTGCACCAAATCGTCTGCCTTTTTTTTAAAAAAAAATATTGGTAACATTGATCCTCAGTTTCTTTTCCAGGCCAGGAGAATCATCTCTTCAAGGACATTTCAAATAATTTTTTTCATCTTCTTTTTTTATACCTGAGATTAATAGTTTTTAACTTCCTTAAATAGATGTCTCTAGAGCCTCCCTTGTTATGAAAGGAGTGAAGGGCCCATCAGCTCTGTCATGCTCCTTTTAACTGGGAGCTCTCTAATGTGAAGCATTTTCTCACAACAGGTGTAGCATCAGTTCCCACTCGGGAGGTTCAATGCCCAGCCCTCATCAGTCCTGAGCAGGGAACCATGTCCTGCAGGCACCATCTGCAAACCTTTGGTTTGAATAGCACCTGTCACTTTAGATGCAAAGCTGGCTTCACCCTGGTGGGAGACAGCACTCTGAGCTGCACATCTTCAGGACAATGGACAGCAGTAACTCCAGCATGCAGAGGTAATGTGAAAGGAGCAGGCAGTTCTGCAGGTACTCAATCTAGACATCGCACCTGCCTGTTGAAATCCCTCCCAACCCCAACTACCACTGCAAGTGTCAGCTCCTCCAGGAAATCTACACCAGTCCCAGGAAGAAGTCATGTGCAGCAGGCACATCCTCACTGCCCTTCCTCATGTCACAAGCTAATGTTCTGGTGCTTTAAGACCTGAAGGAGGAAACATTTGCAGATATCCAAAATGTGTTAGAACAATAAGCATGCTAAACGTGAAACCAGCCATATGAATGGGTAAAAAACCAATTGCAATTCTGATAATCATCTGACAGTATACAAATTCCATATTTTTATAATAATTGGGACCTAAATAAAAAGCTAAGCCATGTATGATGCCCCTTGAATAGCTATCACTGTATACATGAAGCATTAGTCCTGTATCTCTTTCATCTTTGTGTCCCCCATGAAGCAAGGCACAGTGCTTGGCAAATGTCACTATTGGGAATTAACATTTATTTGAATTTAGGTCAATTTTCTGAGCTTCAGTTTCCTATCCACAGGTAATAAAGAACAACCTGAAGTTCTCTGAAAAATAAAAAGGATGATATCTCCACTTCTTTCAAACTTCTAGTGTCCAGATATGCTGAGCACTTATTATCATGTACTTTAACAAACACACATTGGCATGCCAGTTGATCACAAGTGCAGTAATAACATTTAGAATAACAGCATTTTTGAGAAGAAAATTTCATGAAGAGTATTTTCAGAGGCAAGATCGATCAATCCATTAGCAGGGGTTCATCCGATGCTACTATGTACCTGTCCTAGTTCTTGGCCTATCATTTTTCCACTGGGTATTTTGGAGTGTGTGATGTTGGGAGAGTTGGCGTGAATACTGGAAGTGGCTCATATCTTTTCTGAATTCTCATATTCTGCCTCATCTAGTCAGGTTACAGTTGAAACCATAATCTCGTCCTCCTTCATTCTACATGTCAGATGTCACTCTCCTGCATTCTTTCCAGCTGTCAAATGCTCAGAACTGCACATTACTAAGCCAGTAACGATGAACTGCTCCAACCTCTGGGGTGATTTCAGCTATGGAGCAACCTGCACCTTCCATTGTCCAGAGGGTCAGTTACTTAATGGCTCAGCGAGAACAGCATGCCAAGGGAATGGCCGCTGGTCGACTACCGTGCCAACCTGCCAAGGTACATTTTTCATACGGCGTAGGTAGTCACTTTGATATGGAAAATAGCGAAATCAGTGTGTCTTCTCTGTATTTCTCACAGTGGTCTTCCTTTCCACCACGGGTTTCCCCTGTACTTCATGAATGTTTCATAATCAATCAGGCAGGATCTTCTTGGCTTGCACAGAGTGGTGTGAACCAAACTGAGCGACTCTGCGGAGCTCATCCCCACTCCTTTCAGCACTCTGATTGTGAAATGAGTCCTCTCACTTCCTCATAATCTCTGTGTCACACACCTTGGAGTTTCAAAAGTGTTACATACTGAGAGTTATTTCGCACAGATTCCTAATTTATTGTTTCAGACAACCTTTATTTACCACCTACCTCTAACCCCCACCCCCACCCCACCCCCAGATTTTCCTTAATTAAGTTCCATCTCTCTGTCAGGTGTATCACATCCTTCTCTTCCCCCCCCCCCCCCCCAATTTTCCCTATCGGTTCATCACGACTTTTTGTGGCATACAAAATTTTTGATGGCCAAAAAAAATGACCCACGGTTTATTTTATTTGCCCAAATATCTATGTGTAAGCTTCTTGTGTTTGCAGTTTAATTCTTTTTATTGGGTCCTTAGTCTGATTTCATTGGAAATGAGAGTTGGTCTCTAAGCCTTAGGAATAAAAACCGGCCCTGCTTCCCATTCTGCTGCAATGGATTTCTGACTTCCAGATCTTTTTTTTTTTTTTTTTTTTTTATTAGATAAAAATATGCACCATAGATGTGGCCCAACCCATCACCCTCCCTTCACCCAAACCTCCCCCCTCCCTTCCCCTTCCTTGGTCCTTTCCTCATAGTCTTGTGGTATAGTTGGGTTATAGCCTTCATGAGAAAGCTATAGTTTAGCTTCATAGTAGGGCTGAGTACATTGGATACTTTTTCTTCCATTCCTG
>CAUYPK010074969.1:0-11784 GCA_963574355.1 Loris lydekkerianus
TGTACCTGACTGAAAAAGTATAAAACCTGAACTTAAAATAAAAAACTTTGCTATACACCATATCAGAGTGTATGGTCTGTTTCTTGACTTAATAATTACAGGAGCGAGTTTTACACCTACAGCAAAGCTTCTGCTCATTCGCGTCTCCGGTCACGCAACAGAGGTGTTCTCCAGAGATGTCTGGTCTCTGGGTTCAGACTTATTGGGGCAAGGAAATATTGGCCCCTATTGAAGGAGTTCAGCAGAAGTGTTGGAGGGTATACTCTGGATCTTTTTTTGTGCCTAGGAAAAGCCTGATTTCATTCAAGAATTAATTGTGTGTTCAGTTTCCAGTGACTACAAGAATACAGGGTATCAAAGGGTCAGAGTTACATAAATTCAAAGGGTTGATTAATAGAGATTGTAGAAAAAAATTTCCCTATGAGAGAATAATTTCTCTAGTTGACATCTAATCTAGGGAAAAATTTTCAACTCTAGATCTGTGGACAAATGTAAAAATGAGGGGTAAGTTCCCTACCAATGGTTTTCTAATTTACATATTGAGACAGAATCTTGTTTTATTTCCCTTGGTAGAGTTCCCTGGTATCATACCTCAAAGCAAACTTCAAGTGTTGTCATCAAGCGAAACTTTTTCCTCAGCTGTCACTCAGGGCACCTGCATAACATCTGGCCATTTTTTATTCCTCAGAAATGGGGATCTCATTAGTGCTCAGGCTGGTCTCTAATTTATAAATTCAGAAAATCTCACTGATAGTGCCTGCCAAAGTGCCAAGATGACAAGCATGAAGCACCCCTGGTGGCCACCAACTATAGTTTGAAAAATATCTCCAATTCAAGGTTGGCCGTGGTGGCTGACACCTTCAATGCTAACACTCTTGGAGGCAGATGTGAGTGGTCCAAAGTAACTGGGCACCATGGGGGAGAATCTGAGCTCCAGATGCTCAGGAGGCTGAGGCAATAGGATCTGTAGGCCCAGGAATTTAAGATTGCTATTAGCTGGGATGACATCTGGGCACACTAAACAGGGGGAAGTGGTCAGACTCTGTCTCAAGGAAAAGAAAATGACAACTTTGCTATGATGGAACAATGTGCCTTCCATGTCAATTCATTGTAACCTTTGTGTGAGCTGGGAGATAGGGTTGACTGTCTCTCATGTACTCTCATGACCTGGGTACTTCTTATGCTGTGAGACTTTTGAGAACCTCAAGTTTTGGAAAATATCTTCAAGCATCTTCATTGAAATAAGAAGTTCACCCTTTGAAAGTATACAATTCTTTGTTCTTATTATAGTCAAAAATTGTACAGCTATCATGACAATATAATTTTATAACTTTGTCTTCTCCCCCCACACAAAGAACTTCAATACCTACTAGCTGTCACTTTCACTTTCCTACCACCATCCCCTGCCTGACCGTACTCCTAGCAGACAATTGGCCTTGTCTTGATGTTTTCTTCTGAGTTCAGTCATTCTCTGTGTGATCTTTTGTAGGTGGCCTTGTTATATTATCATAATGATTTTAAGGTTCATTGCTATTGTAACATAAATGTGCATTTCATTCCTTTTGATTGTTGAAAAATATTCCATCATGTGAATGGACGTTAAATGTATCCACTCATCTGTAAACCACATTAGTAGTCCTGAAGACATTCTCTTCTCATCTAAGATAATTTTTTTGTTGTTTTGTAGTGTGCCTGGGGCTGGAATTGAACCCATCACCCTCTGTAAATGGGGCCAATGCCATACTCATTGAGCAATAGACACCTCTCTTTATCTAATATTTTTAAACGATTTTATCAACAAGATATTCTGCCTCTGCCAAAACCCTTTTCTGTGTCTCTTGAGGCTACTGTGTGGTTTTCCTTATTGATTCTATTAGTGTAGTGTGTTATATTAGTTGATTTTTCCATATTGAGCTGGACTGGCAATCCTGGTATAAAATCTCATTTTGGATACATGTATGAAATATTTTGTATGCTACTGGACATTTCCTGCACTTATACAGTATCTCTCTTACAGATTTCCCCCTCTTTGCCCCAGAAAAATACATTGATACCATCATAGTTCAAGGAAATGCAAGCTGTTAATCTCAAGTGATCCTACTGAGTTTATGCTTCTCAGCAGCTGAGAGTGCAGGCCCATGTCACAAATGCTGAGGAATTTTTGCACTTATTTCTTGGACAAGTGGGGTTTTACTATGTTTCTCAGTCTTGTCTGAAACTCCTGCAATGTTACACACCACGAATCCAAGCCCAAAGATTAGACAGTGATTTCAGAGACCTGACATGGTATGTCTCACAATTCTCAGTTCTACTTTTCCTGAGATTTTCTTTGTTTCTCTAGAATAGGCTTGTTTTGGATGGTAGGTCTCATAATGAAGTATCTCTCTTAATGTCTGGATAGGCAATGTGTCCAGTAGTGTGCTCCATAACTGCAGTTATTTCTTCTGATCTTGTGAAATACTGGACATTTGGGAAGTTTCAACCTTTCTGACTTCCAGGCCAGGTGTGACCAAACTTTTGGCTTCTTGGCCACATAGGAAGTAGAAGAGTTATTTGGGGCCACACATTCAATACACAGTCACTAATGAAACATGATAAGCATAGAAGAGATGTTGGCATAAATGTGGTCATATCTGCTACCACGAATATGCAAAACAGGCCTGACATAATCACTATGTTTCACTGGTGCCTGAGGATTGGACACTTCTAAAAGCCCCTCAAAGCCCCTTTAGTAGACCTCAATGACTTTTGCCACACTTGGCTATAATATTTGGTTGCGCTGGAAGGCCAAGCTGGGCTGATCCACTGAGCTCAGGGTTAGGAGACAAGGATTAGCAAAAGCAAGATACCCTAAACCCCCATTACACACGTGGTTTGTACTAAAATAGAAAGGTTGCCAAGGGTTGCAGCCCTTACATTTATTTCCACCTACTCCAGAGGCTGAGGCAGGAGGATCTCTTAATCCCAAGTTTCAGATATTGCTGTGTGCTAGGCTGATGGCACTACACTGTAGACTGGGAAACATAGGGAGAGACTGTCTCATGAAATATAATGAAAGAAGGAAGGAAGGAAGGAAGGAAGGAAGGAAGGAAGGAAGGAAGGAAGGAAGGAAGGAGAAAAAAAAAGAAAAGGAAAGAAAAAGAAAAGAAAAGAATGAAAATTTGCTAGGCACAGTTTCCAAGATCTGAGGTACAAGATGTCAATAGTTAGATGTAATTTGGGACTAGATAAGGGCGAAGATTTATTTTGTCCCCTGGAGTGGGGGGAACAATGATTCAGGACAAGCAGGTTTGGGATTGTTTCATTGGGATATTGCCATTTGATCTGATGGGTAGGTGTTCTTCAGAGATGTCTGGTCCCTGGGTGTGTATTGATTGGGGCAAGGGAGTATTGGCCCAGATTAAAAGAGTTCAACAGAAAAGGTGGATGGTATTCTCTGGATCTTTTAGTGTGCATACGAAAAGCCTGATCTGAGTCAAATATTCGTTGTGTGTGCAATTTCTAGTGACTACAAAAATATAGGATATCAAAGGGTTATAATTACATAAAATCCAAAGGGTTGATTAATACAGGTTGTAGGAAAACAATCTCCCTGGTAGAGAATAATTTCTCTAATTGAAATCTAACCTAGGGGAAAAATTTCAACTCTAGATAGGTAGGCAAAAGTAAAAATGATTGGTAAGTTATCTAAAAATGGTTTTCTCCATTTACGTATTGAGACAGTGTCTCATTTTGTTGCCCTCCTAGAGTGTCCTGGTATCATATCTCACAGCAAACTTCAAGTTTTTTCATCAAGCGAACCTGTTCCCTCAGCTGGGACTGTAGGCACCTGCATAACATACAGCAATTTTTTATTTTTCCAAAATGGGGATCTCATTAGTGCTCAGGCTGGTCTCCTATTCAGTAACTGAGACAATCCAAGTGATAGGGACTCCCAATTTGCCAAGGAGACAGGCAGGAAGCACCACTGCTGGCCACTAACCCTAGTTAGAAAAGTCTCTCTACTTCAAGGTCTGGAGTGATGGTAGAAGTGGCTGGTCCAAACTAACTGGGCACTGTGTTAGAGCACCTGAACTCTCAGATGCTCAGGGGGCTGAGGCAATAGGATATGTTGACCTAGGAGTTTGAGGTTGTGGTTAGCTATGATGACTTCAAAACACTCTACTCAGAGTGAAGTTGTCAGGTGCTGTCTCAAGGAAAAGAAAATGACAGCTTCACTAGGATGGAACAATGTGCCTTCCATATCAATTCACAGTAACTTGTGTGTTAGCAGGGAGAATAGGGTTGACTGACTCTCAAGTACTCTCACCAATGGGTATTTCTTATGCTGTGAACCTGCTGAGCACATAAATTTTTGGAAAACATCTTCAAGTAGCTTCATTGAAATAAGTAGTTCACCCTTTGAAAGTGTACAGTACCGTGTTTCTTAATATTGTCACACAATTGTACAGCTATCATCACAATCTAATTTTTGAACTTTGCCTTCTCCTCCCACACAAATACCAATACCTACTAGCAGTCACTTTCACTTCCCCACCACTTTCCCCCCCCCCCCAGCTCCTAGTCTGAGCAAATAATTTGCCTTGTATTGATGTTTTCTTCTGAGTTAAGTCATGCTCTGTGTGGCCTTTTGTATGTGGCCTTGTTCCCTTATCTGAATGATTTTAATGTTCATTCCTATTGTAACATAAATGTGCACTTCATTCCTTTTGATTTTTGAAAAATATTCCATCAAGTGAATATAGCATGTTATATGAATGTACTCATCTGTAAATCCCATTATTAGTCCTGAGGAAGTTCCCTTCTCATCTAATTTTTTTTATTATTATTGTTGTTGCAGTCTGGCTGGGGATGGGTTTGAACCCGCCGCCCTCCATGTGTGGGGCCAGCGTCCTACTAACAGAGCAACAGGAGACTCTCTTCATCTAATTTTTTTTAAGATATTATAAACAAGGTATGTTGCCTCTGTCAAAAGCCTTTTCTGTGTCACTTTAGGGTACCCTATGGTTTTCCTTATTGATTCTATTAATGTAGTGTATTCTATTAGTTGATTTTCACATATAGAGATGGACTGGCAATCCTGGTAATAAATCCCATTTGGGATACATGTATAAAATATTTTGTATGCTACTGGATTTTTCCTGCACCTATACAGTATCTTTTTTATAGACTGGACACTGGGTTTCCCCCTTTGCCCCAGAAAAATACATTGTCACCATCATAGCTCAAAAAAAATGCAAGCTGCTAAGATCATGTGATCCCCTGAGTTGATGCTTCTCAGCAGCTGAGAATACAGCCCCATGCCACCACAGCTGGGGAAGGTTTTTACTTATTTTATGAACAAGTAGGGTGTTACAGTGTTGCTCAGTGTGATATAAAACCCCTTACCTTCCAAGGATCTTTCTGCTTCAGCATCTGAGATTGCTGGGATTATTGGTGTGAGAGATGACACTCATCCATGCTTACATTTCAGTGAAGGTGTTTCTCAATAATCCTCATAGATAACAGCCCATAGATTACAAAATAACAGCTCTATTCAGAAATAACATAAATATTCCACAATTCACCCATTTCAATTATTGAGTTCAAGACTACACATTTAAGGATCACCTGTATAGCTTGTTTGTTTGTTACTAGAGAAGTTTCCATTAAGGTGTAGAAGGGGAGACATAGAGAAAAGGAAGGAATGAAAAAAAGAAAGAAATACATACAGCAAGTGAATGAAAGAGAGAAAATTGGTGGAAGGAGAGAAAGTGAGGGAGAGGTGAAGGGAAGAAGGAATGGAGGGAAACAAAGAAAGAGAAAATGACCAAATTTCGTGGCTCACATCTCTAACCCCAGCCCTCTGGCATGCTGAGATGAGTGCAGTTTTTGAATGAGGTGGTGCTGAGTATGAAATGAGCAAAAGTCAAACCCTGTCTCTAATAAAAAGTGAAGAAATCATCAAGTCATTGTGACAGGCACTTGTAGTTCTAGCCACATAGAGGTCTCAGGCAGGAGGATTGATTGAATCCTGGATTTTGAAGTTGCTATGATTTAGGCTGAGGCCACAAAAAGACTAGCCTGGGATACATATCTAAACCATGTTTCAAAAATACTCACATACACACACATGCACAGACAAACCAACAAAACAACCAACAAAGATTTTCATCATCTAAATAGGGCAGAATTAACTTGATGATTCAAGCAAAGTAGTCATGCTTAGGAACTGTGAAGCTATGACCAAATTGAGGCTTTGGCCAGGCTTAGGAAATTTGTAAGTTTCTCTGAAATGGATGTTTTGGGGTAGGTTTCAAACAGGACCTTGAAAGAACATTCCAGGGTCATTGCCTGTGGCAAAGTGGATAGAGCTCTGGTCCGGACCCATATAATGAGGGTGGTGAGTGAGAACCTGGCCAAGGCCAAACTGCAAAACAGAAGTACCTGGGTGTTCTGGTGGTCTCCTGTAGTCCCAGCTACTCAGGAGGCAAATGAATTGCCTAAGTCAAGGATTAGAAGATTGTTTTGAGCTGTGATACCATGGCCCTCTACCAATGGTGACAAAGTGAAACTGTATTACAAAGAAGGAAAAGACAAAGCAAAAACAAATAGCATCCTACTTAAGTGACTCCATGAAGTTATGTCAGCTGTGATGCAGCCTGAGTCACACTGCTGTACACAATCTCAACTGTTGTGCCATCCTAGTGCCAGGAATCTCAACCATAAATAGAATCAATAAGGCATAGATGTAAGATCACTTCTCTGTCTGTGGATGGAGAGCCTTAGCTCTCTATATCAAACCCTTGAGAGATACCAGCTGAAGTGAGCAGAAAAGGCCACTTAGTATCCTTGATCAGAAGCCTGAATCCCAGGACATTACAGTATGAAGTAACTACATGGTCACCATGGATGACATCACAATGGATGTTGCCCTAGGTTATTATGTCTATGTTTAACCTTATTTCTGCTAAGCATGTGTAGTGGCTATCGGGTTTGTTGTTGGGTTTATACCATTACAGAAGAGTGGGGTTCTTTTCTCCACACTCAATTCCTGCTTCCAAAAGTTTGTTTGTATATCCTTCCAAGGGATTGAAAAACCCTTCCTTTCCTTTTCATGTCATGGATTTGTAAACAAGAGGAAGACTATGGTTTATACCTAGTGCTGCCCAGGGAAGTTACACAACAAGAACCCAAGCCCAAAGATCAGACAGTGATTTCAAATACCTGGCAGGTATGTCACACAATTCTCAGTTGTGCTTTTCCTGAGATTTTATTTCTTTCTCTGGAATACGTCTGTTTCAGATGGTAGGTGTCCTACTGAAAGTCCTGTCTCAAATTATGGTTAGGCAATGTGTCCACTAAGGTACTCTATACCTGCAGTTATTTTCTCTGATCCTGGGAAATATTAGCCTTTCTAGAAAGTTCCAACATTCCTGACCTCCAGACCAGATGTGTCCAAACTTTTGGCTTCTTGGCCACCTAGGAAGTAGTAGATTTATTTTTAGCTATATGCTCAATACAGAATCACTATTGAAACCTCATAAGGAAAAAATAAATGTGGGCATAATTGTAGTGATATCTGCCACCAATGAAATGCAAAGGAGTCCTGACATAATCCCCATATGTCACCGGGGCTGGAAGATTGGAAACTCCTAAAAGCCCCTTAAGTGAAGCTCGATGACTTTTGACCCATATGACTATAATATTTAGTTGCTCTGGGAGGCCAAAGTGGACTTATCCACTGAGCTCAGAGGTGGGAGACAAGGCTGAGCAACAAACAGAGCAAAATACACTCAGCTCAGTTCACACACCTGGTTTGTACTAAAATAGAAAAGGTTGTCAAAGGTTTTGGCCCTTCCCTTTAGTTCCAGCTAATCCAGATGCTGAGGTAGGAGGATCCCTTCATACCAAGAGGTGGAAGTTGTGTGCTAGTCTGCTGCCATGACAATCTAGGCTGGGCAACATAGTGAGAGGCTGTTTCATGAAAAATACTTAAAGGAAGGAAGGAAGGAAGGAAGGAAGGAAGGAAGGAAGGAAGGAAGGAAGGAAGGAAGGGAAGGGAAGGGAATTTTTTAGGCAAATTTTTTAAGAGTTGAGGTAGGAGGAAAGGTCAGTAGGTAGTCAGAATTTGGAACTACATAATGGAGGAGATTTATTGTAGCCCCCAGTGGTGGGAAAAAATGAGTCAAGACAAGCACGTTTGGAATTGGTTTGTTAGAATATTGCCAGTTGATCTGATGGGTAGGTGTTCTCCAGAGATGTCTGGTCCCTTCGTTGGCACTGATTGGGTCAGGGAGTATTGGCCCAGATTGAAGGAGTTCAAATAAGAGGTAGAGGGTATCCTCTGGATCTTTTAGTGTGCATAGGAAAAGCCTGATTTGAGTCAGGAATTCATTGTGTGTATAGTTTCCAGGGACTACAAGAATCTAGAATATCAAATGGTCAGCATTACATAAAATGGACAGGGTTGATTAATAGAGGTTGAAAAAAAATTTCACTATGAGGGGATAATTTCTCTAGTTGATATCTAATCTAGGGGAAAAATTTCAACTCTAGATGCATGGGCTAAAGTAAACATGAGGGAAAAGTTCTCTACCAATGGTTTTCTACATTTACAGATTGAGACAGAGTCTCATTTTCTTGCCTTTGGTAGAGTGCCCTGGTGTCATATCTCATAGCAAACTTCAAGTGTTGCCATCAAGGGAACTTTTTCCTTTAGCTGAGACTCAAGTCGCCTGAATAACATCTGGCCATTTTTTTATTCTTCAGAGATGGGGATCTCACTATTTCTCAAGCTGGTCTCCAATTCAGAAACTCAGACAATCCAACTGACGGGGCCTCCCAAAGTTCCAAGATGATAAGCATGAAGCAACACCACTAGTCACCAACCATAGTTTGAAAAATATCCCATATTCAAGGTTTGGAGTGGTGGTTCCCACCTGTAAAGCTAACATTTTTGGAGGCAGGAAAGGGTTTTCCAAAGTAACTTGGCACTGTGGGAGAGCAACTGGACTCCCAAATGAGGCTGAGGCAATAAGATCTGTTGACCAAGGAGTTTGAAACTGAATTTAGCAATGATGACTGCAGGGCGCCTTGATGTCATTCTAGCTAACCACAATTTCAAACTCCTGGGCTCAACAGTTCCTATTGCCTCAGTCTCCTCATAATCTGGGGGTCCAGGGGGTCCTCCCCAGTGCCAAGTTATATGGACCACCCGCTTCTGCCTCTCAGAGTGTTAGAATTACAGATGTGAGCAACGACTCCAAACCTTGAAGTTAGGATTTTTTTCAAACTATGTTTGGTGGCCAGTGATGGTGCTTCATGCTTGTCATCCTGGCACTTTGGGAGGCCCAGTCAGTTGTATTGTCTGAGTTTCTGAATTGGAGGCCAGCCTGAGCACTAGTGAGATAGCCATCACTGAAGAATAAAACACGGCCGAATAAAAATTATGCAGGCAGCTAGAGTCCCAGCTGAGAGAATTGGTTAGATTGATGACAACACTTGAAGCTTGCTGTGAGCTATGATGCCAGGGCACTCAACCAAGGACAATAAAATGAGAGTCTGTCTCAATACATAAATAGATAACACCACTGATAGGGAACTTACCCCTCATTTTTACTTTAGACCACCGTTCTAGAGTTGAAATTTTTCCCCTAGTTTAGACGTCAACTAGAGAAATGTTTCTCACATTGGGAAATGGTTTTCCTACAACCACTTCTGTAGTTTGGCCAGATCTGGGTTCTAAACCACCACCCTCCTTAAATGAGGCTGGCATCCTATGCATTGGGACACAAGCTCCACCCCTGGGATGCTATTTCAAGGACCTGTATTAACACCTACCCCAAAACTTCTATTTGAGAGAAGCTTATAAATTAAATATGCCTGGGTACAGCCTCAATCTTGTCACAGCTTCACAGGTCTTAAACATATCTACTTTCCTTGAAACATCAAGGTACTTCTTGTCATTTTAGATGGTAAAATTGTTTGTTGCTTTGTTGATTTTACTGTGCATGTGTGTGTGTATGGTTATTTTGGTTATATGGTTTCCGTATGTGGTGCAGGCTAGTCTTTCATGGCCTCAGCCTAGATCATAGCAACTTCAAACTCCAGGATTTAAGCAATCTTCCTTCATGAGACTCCCACGTGGGTAGGACTACAGGTTTCTGTTGCAATGCCTGGATAATTTTTCACATTGCAGTAGAGACAGATCTGACCCTTGCTCTGTCCCTTCTCAGCACCCACTCATTCAGGAACTTCACTCATCTCAGCCTGCCAGACGGCTAGGATTATAGGTGTGAGCCACCAACTTTGGTCATTTTCTCTTTCTTTATTTCTGCCCCATCTCTCCCTACCTTCCCCACTCCCTCACTTTATCCTTCTTTCCTCCAATTCTCTTGCTCTCTCATTTGCTTGCTCTCTCCATTCTATTCTTTCCTTCATTTTCTTTTCTCTATCTCGTTCTTCTATACCTTAAGGGAAACTTCTCTAATAACAAACAAAATATACAAGTGATTCCAGAATGTGTAGTCTTGAACTCTACACTTGAAATGGGTGAATTATGGGGTGTGTGAATTATATCTGAATAGAGTTTTGTTTTGTTTTGTTTTGCTTTTTTTTAATCTATGGGCTGTTATCTATAAGGCAAATAGAGAAAAACCTTCACCAAAACATAAGCATGGATGAGCACCATAGCTTTCACCTATAGTAGCAGCAATTTCCGAGGCCAAGGCAAAAAGATCACTGAAATCTAAGGGGTTTCAGGCCATACTGAGCAACATAGTGAGACTCCCCCTTGCCCAAGAAATAAGTAAAAAATTTCCCCAGTTGTGCTGGCATGGGCCTATTATTTCAGTTACTGAGAAGGATAAATTCTGGAGGATCACTTGAGGTCTGTAGCTTGCATTTCCTTGATCTGTGATGGTACCAATGTATGATTTTTTGTTGTTGTTGTTATTGTTTTTTTGTTGAGATGGAGTCTCACTTTACTGCCCTTGGTAGAGTGTCATGGGTTCATACACCTCAGAGAAACCTCCAACTCCTGGGCTTAGGCCTTTCTCTTGCCTTAGCCTCTCAAGTAGCTAAGATTACAGTTGCCTGCCACAATGCTCAACTATATTTTTGTTGCAGTTTGGCCGGGCCGAGTTTGAACCCACCACCCTGAGTATATGAAGCTGGCACCCTACCCACTGAGCAACAGGTGCTGCACAACCAATGTATTTTTCTGGAGAAAAGGGGAAACAAAGTATCAAATCTATGAGAGATATATTGTATAGGTGCAAGAAAAGTCCAGTAGCATACCAAATATTTTATACATGTTTCCCAAATGCAATTTATAATCAGGATTGCTACTCTACCTCAATATGGGTAAATCAACTAATAGAAAACACTACATTAATAGAATCAATAATAAAAAACACATGGTGATGTCATCAGACACAGAAAAGGTTTTTTTCAGAGGCAAAGTATCTTGTTGATAAACACTTTGAAAAAAACTAAAAGGGTTGGTTCCTGTGGCTAAGTGAGTAGGATGCCAGCCCTGTTTACCAAGGGTAGTAGGTTCAAACCTGGCCCCAGCCAAACTGCAACAACAAAATTGCCAGGCATTGCGGTGGGCACCTGTACTCCTAGCTACTCAGGAGGCTGAGGCAAGAGAATCGCCTAAGCCCAGGAGAGTTTGAGGTTGCTGTGAGTCGTGATGCCACTCTACTGAGGGCAGAAGAGTG
Source organism: Loris lydekkerianus (assembly GCA_963574355.1). Classification (NCBI taxonomy): domain Eukaryota; kingdom Metazoa; phylum Chordata; class Mammalia; order Primates; family Lorisidae; genus Loris; species Loris lydekkerianus. Next base: position 11,706 of record CAUYPK010074969.1, read on the forward strand.
ACACTCTGTCTCAAAAAAAAAAAAAAAAAAAAAAATTAAATTTGTAGGGAACATCAAACGATTGATATTTTTAAGCACA
>CAUYPK010074970.1:0-15018 GCA_963574355.1 Loris lydekkerianus
GGCAATTGAAGCAGCTTCAAAAATACACTACTGGGACTTGATCAAACTAAAAAGCTTCTGCATAGCCAAGAACACAGTAAGTAAAGCAAACGGACAGTCCTCACAATGGGAGAAGATATTTGCAGGTTATGTCTTCTACAAAGGTTTAATAACCAGAATCCACAGAGAACTCAAACCTATAAGCAAGAAAAGAACAAGTGATCCCATCGCAGGCTGGGCAAGGGACTTGAAGAGAAACTTCTCTGAAGAAGATAGGCGCATGGCCTACAGACATATGAAAAAATGCTCATCATCTTTAATCATCAGAGAAATGCAAATCAAAACTACCTTGAAATACCATCTAACTCCAGTAAGATTAGCCCATATCACAAAATCCCAAGACCAGAGATGTTGGTGTGGATGTGGGGAAGAGGGAACACTTCTACACTGCTGGTGGGAATGCAAATCAATACATTCCTTTCGGAAAGATGTTTGGAGAACACTCAGAGATCTAAAAATAGATCTGCGATTCAATCCTATAACTCCTCTACTAGGTATATACCCAGAAGACCAGAAATCACATTATAACAAAGATATTTGTACCAGAATCTTTATTGCAGCTCAATTCACAATTGCTAAGTCATGGAAAAAGTCCAAGTGCCCATAGATCCACAAATGGATTAATAAATTGTGGTATATGTACACCATGGCATATTATGCAGCCTTAAAGAAAGATGGAGACTTTATCTCTTTCATGTTTACTTGGATGGAGCTAAAACATATTCTTCTTAGTGAAGTATCTCAAGAATGGAAGAAAAAGTATCCAACGTACTCAGTCCTACTATGAAACTAATTTATGGCTTTCATATGAAAGCTATAACCCAGTTATAACCTAAGCATATGGGGAAGAGGGGAGAGGGAGGGGAAGGAGGGGGGAGAATGGGCAGAGGGAGGGTGATTGGTGGGATTACACCTGCAGTGCATCTTACAAGGATATATGTGAATCTTAGTAAATGTAGAATGTAAATATCTTAACACAATAACTAAGAAAATGCCAGGAAGGCTATGTTGACCAGTGTGATGAAAATGTGTCAAACTGTTTATATAACCAGTGTATGGTGCCCCGTGATCGCATTAATGTACACAGCTATGATTTAATATTAATAAAAAAAAAAGACAAGAATGCTCATTTTTACCATTCCTTCACCATGCACTGTACAGAAAGTACTAGTCAGAGAAGTTAGGCATAAAAAGAAATAAAAGCATCCAAATTGAAAAGGAAAAATATTGATAAAACTATTCTCATTTTCAGATGACATGATCTTACATATAGAAAGCCCTAAAGAATCCACCAAAAATAAATAAATAAATAAAACATATTGGAACAAATGAATTCAGCTAAGTTGCAAAACTTAGGATACAAAACTAACACATACAAAAATCAGTTGTATTTCTATATAGTACAATAAATAAATCCAAGAGGAAAATTAAGGAATCAATACCTTTGATTATAGTATCCAAGAAGATAAAATGCCTAGAAGTAAATTTGACCAAGGAAAGACTTGTACACTTAAATGTATAAAACATTGCTGAAGGAAATTAATGACTTAAATAAATAAAAAGACATTTCATGTTCATGACTGGAGAACTTAATACTGTTAAGAGGACAATGCAACCCAGAGTGACTACAGGTTCAATGCAACTACTATCAAAAATCTCTGCCCTTCTTTGAAGAAATTTTTAAAAAATTAAATAAAATAAATCTGAGCTGGTGATCACATTCATACAAAATTTTAAGGGGCTCTAAATAGCCAAAACCATCTAGAAAAAGAACAAAGTGGGAGACCTCACACTTTCTAATTTCATAAATTTCTACAAACCTACAATAATTGAAACAGAGTGTTGTTGGATTAAGGATAGACATATTGACCAGTAGCAAAAAATTGAGAGCTCAAAATTAAACCCATACATAGATGGCCAATTGACTTTTTGATACAGGTGCCAAGAATATTCAATAGGAAAACAATCATCTTAGCCTTTTCAGGCCAAACCAATGTATGCCTTCCACATTTTGACTTATGATTTTAGGCATAATTCCTGTCTCCCTGAAATGTATAAAACAAGACTGTCTGTAATCCAACTAAGGCAAGATCACTTGCTCAAAGTGTCTTGGGTGTGGTTCTCTGGGTTATGGTCATACATATCCGGCTAAGAATGAACCTAACATCTGCAGTGGCTGGGTGGGCAGTGAGTGCAGGTGTCCAGGGTCCCTAGCATACCTCCTGGAGGAACTTCAGGGAGTTCTGGGCTGCTCAGGGGTGCAGGAGCCGAGGAGGTGGGCCATGTCAGGGTATGAAGTGGAGGGGCCAAAGATTGGGCATGGGTCAGGAGGTGGAAGGTGGAGGCCTCCCTCACTTTAGCCTCACAGTGCTAACCAAGGTGGGATGGCTGTGGGTGCCCACAGAGGAAGAGCCATCCAGTCTTGGCTTGGACTGGCCTGGGCTGCCCTGACCCAATTCTGGGTGCATAAACAGCAGGGGATCGGGCCTGGGCTTTAGGACCCTCACAGATGGGCAAGGGCTCCACTTCCTGTCAGATGGGGGGAGAGGTCCCCTTCGATTCCCAGATCTTAGCAACATGGAAGGCCTGGGGCGAGGAGCAGATAGGGAGCTTAGGCCTGGAGCCCAGGGTCCCACTTTCTATTGCCACAGGAGAAACTGTTAATTGGTGTGTGAGTGGGTGGAGCCTCTCCAGGGAATTTGGCAACTGGGGAGGTGAGTCATAGGTGCACCTGTAAGGTTCGCCTGCAGCCACTTGATGGGACAGGCCTCCAGGCAGTGGGAACAGCTGATACAAAGGCAAGGCATGGAAACATGCCTTGCAGGTCATAGGTGCAGTGAGGACCAGGAGATGGAAGGGTGGGGGTTTTGTTGCTGATGTCCTCAGACTTTTTTATTTCTTTTTAAAGAACTGTATTATTAATTGATAAAACACAAAACTGTTTTCACAGTATAGGAACTGTTTAAAATAATAGAAATGGGCTTGGCACCTGTAACTCAAGCAGCTAAGGCACCAGCCACATACGCCAGAGCTGGCAGGTTCAAATCCATCCTGGGTCTGACAACTACAATCAAAAAATAGCCAGGCATTGTGGTGGGCGCCTGTAGTCCCAGCTACTTGGGAGGCTGAGTCAAGAGAATCGCTTAAGCCCAGGAGCTGGATGTTGCTGTGAGTTGTGATGCCATAGCACTCTACCCAGGGCAACAAAAAAGAAAGAAATGGAAAGCTCCAGGAAGATCTCTAAAGAGATTTCTAAATAGAAAAGATTATGCCATAATTGTCTTCAGAAGGAGACTACAACTAGAGGTTCTGACTAAGGCTACCCTGTGAACTCAGCTGTTGAGTTATGCAGCTTGTAAGGCTGTCCCCAAAGCATAGACATCATATTTAACCACTAAATGTTAACACCATTAACAATTATCAGCTTTATGCCCTTAATCACAAGTCTGCAAAAAGATTGCTCTTACAGAAGTCTCAAAAATCTTTGAATTCCTTTCAGACCTCCTCATTCATGGTGATCCCTGAGGACTGTTCATTATTTGCTTGGACGTAATTGGCTTTCAAGACTATCTCCACTTCATAGCGCACATCTTGCTGAAAGGACTTCTATCCTTGCATTACGACCCCATAAATAGTGAGGTCATCATCAGATTTGCAACTGTCTATCCACTAAGTCATCTTCCAGGACAATCTTCATAGATTGTGGAATACTTCCAACAGAGAGCCTTTGAACCTGTTCTTAAATTTTAATTTCCTGGCAATCTCTACACTTGGTTGGAGAAGAAGACAAGCCTGAGAGGGAAGTGAATGTACAGCAATCACAGCTCTCCAGGCTGGCACATGAGGATGGTCGGCAGAAGGTGTAATATTGCTCAAAGTCAGCCCTGACCACAAATACATGCTTGCATTTGTTACACACGTAATCCTGCTTAAACTCCAGGACCTTCACCAGACTTGTTCGAATCACTGTCCCAGTAACGGATAAAAAGTGTTCCACATCCTTGGATTTAGGTATGTGCTCCCTCACCAGCTGACAGACATGAAGATTCGACTAAGACAGGGTCTGGAGAATTGTCAAGGCTAATCTCCGCAGTGCACTATCAAAAACAGTGAGTACTTCATTGGGGAACACAATTAAGATTCCCCAGTTTCCATGTTGGTTTCAAAAAGGGTCATGGCATTAACCACAACTGCGTAATGAGCATCTTCATCTCTTTCCTTCCAGATAAGAAGAATATCATTCTTATGGTATTCTGAGACGTAGGACACAAACACTTGACCAACCAGTGCAACTTGATCGCTATTCATCTTGAATCTAGGTTATGGCTGACAGGCAGTGTCAGAAGTCACCGAGGACGCTCTGCTCCCGAGGCCAAGGGGCGCAGCGAAGTCTGGCAGTGCAGCAGGGTCTTCACCCAGGACTCACCGGGTCAGGAGGCCTGTGGGGGCGGGGCGTGCACCTGCGCGTACTCCTCTAGATGCCGCCGGCCGCGGGTAAGCGGAGGCTCAGTCCGGCTAGTCTGCAGCGGTGGGCTGGGCCGGGCTGGGCAGGGGCTCTCGGCTGTCCCCACGCGGCGCACTGCCTGAACTACCGGCGTCGGTTGCTCTTCCGGGTGGAGACCCTCCAATCCTCTGGGACTGCCATGTCCTCAGTCTTGTCTGCAAAATGCTGACATGTGCTATGGGTCCCTTAAAACAGCTGCAGCAAGACCTGGGGGTGTTGGGTGGCTCTGAGACACCAGGTTGCTTCGAGGAAAAACAAGTTGAGAGGAAGGAGCTAGGGTGGCCCCCTACGTGGTGCTAGATATTGAAATATTTTAGGACCGGGGCGGGGGGCCAGCTGAATTCCATCCTCAACGGCCCCCTTCCACCGGGTGTCCAGTCCTGGGCTGTTGAACATAGGAGCTGCAGCTTCAACAAAGAACTCAAGTTCTTTGTGTCCTGGTACTCAGCCACTTTTTCCAGCATTATGAAAGGCCAGTAGAGCTTGCATCACTGCAGAAACACCTGGAGGCCCTGAGCCTCCAGATCCCATCAGGCAAGTCCGTGTGTGAAGAGGTAGGAGACAACTGACATCCCAGAGGTAGCAGGCTGCTGGGACTGGTATTTTCCCTGTCCTCAGTCCTCATCTTCATACCATCTAAAATCCTTTTCTTGAGACACCCAGTACCAAACCCAGGAGCAGAAAAAGTGGAGGTGGGAGCAGATGGGCTCTGGAACTTTCTGCTGGACCCGCTCATCTCATAAGCTGCTGCCTGGGTCCTGCCTGGAAGAGACAAGGGGAGACTGTGGCTCCCCACATGCTTGGCATAACAGGGGTCTCAGGCTCCAACTGCAGCTGAACCCTCACGACTTCCTGAAATACCTGGTAGAGTTTTTGGAGCCATGGTGGTTGTGGGGGTGGAGGGCTGGTAGGGAGAGTAATGAGAGAGGTTGGTGAAAGGGTACGAACTTTCAGTAGTAAGATGAATAGGTGTTGGGGATCTAATATACAGCATGGTGACTATATGAGGGCTCTCTGAAAAGTATCCAGCCATGTAATATAAAAAATATGTAATATAAAAAATATGGAATATTATGCAGCCTTAAAGAAAGATGGAGACTTTACCTCTTTCATGTTTACATGGATGGAGCTGGAACATATTCTTCTTAGTAAAGTATCTCAACAATGGAAGAAAAAGTACCCGATATACTCAGCCCTACTATGAAACTAATTTAGGGCTTTCACATGAAAGCTATAATCCAGATACAACCTAAGAATAGAGGGAAGGGGGAAAGGGAGGGGAGGGAGGGGGGATGGGGGTAGAGCGAGGAGGATTAGTAGTGGGATTACACCTTCGGTGCATCTTTCAAGGGTATATGTGAAACTTAGTAAATGTGGAATGTAAATGTCTTGGCACAGTAACTAAGGAAATGCCAGGAAGGCTATGTTAACCATTGTGATGAAAATGTGTCAAACGGTCTATGAAGCTAGTGTATGATGCCCCATGATCATATCAATGTACACAGCTATGATTTAATTAAAAAAACAAAACAAAACAAAAAAAACTCCAGATTTTAAAGGTACAGGTAGGGAAGTTGGGAGAATAGGGCATTTCTCTCCATCTATAAGGAAAATAATTTTCCCAGTAGATGGAAGATGTTCCTTGTTATAGTCATAATAGTTTTCGAGCCAATAAAACAGGATATTGATGTTCTCTGAGCTACATTTCAGCAGACACCCACATGCTCAAAGGAGCGGTGAGGTGAGAGGATGTGATCAAAATGTTTCTGCCCTCCAGTGGACCCAGGTATCAGGAAGGCAAGACACCTATACTTTATAGTGAGATCTTGGCAGGGCACCACTCTAGTGGTCAAGGAGACTTCAGGGGGGCACTGATTGTAACCAAACTGGGAGAAAGAGCTATAAAAATAAGTTTCCTAAAATATGCCTCTAGGAATGGATTAGGTCCAAGATAAGAAAAGGGGTTCACGTTCAAATTAATTGGGGAAACTATGGGCTTGTTTCAGGACTTCTTGGAGCTTTAATAGGCTAATGAATCTCATCAATGCCATTTTAAGGTGGCCCAGGGGAGCCTTTCTATGGAGCAGCTCACCTCACTGGACTAGTACAATGGAAAATGCTTTGAGAGAGATTCCATCCCACTTCCGTGTGGGGCTCCCTGGGCTTGCCCAAAGATCCTGGTCCTCACTCCCTGTCCCCCAAAGTCCCTAACCTTGCTGTCTCTTGTAACCAACTTCCATTCTGAATCTTACCCTGGACTCTTCTGTGTCTCTGCTCTGTCCTGTTTTCCATCCTCCTGCTTTCAGCCCCACTCTCTGACACGGGTTTGCCTCCCAGTTGTCCCAACTGCAACAGCGACTCCATCTCCCCCATCCAAGGTTCATCCTACGTACACCTTCAGCTGTACTGTTCTCAGCTGCCTTGAACACTCAGCTCTCCTGGTTCTTCCTCACCCTGATCTCAGGGCGCTGGTTCACTGGGTGAGGACCTGCTCACTCATCCTGCTCCCTCCAGCAGGAAACCTGCATTGATTCCTCAGTGGCTGCACTGAACAGCCAGGTGGAGTCCCCCTTCCTTCACCTCACCTCCTGGCTCCTGATGGAGAGAGGGCCTGAGCTGCTTCCACCCTCCCAGGGCTCCATGACATCCTGAGGTGCTTACAGACTCCAAGGGGCTTTCAGGGAAAGGAGCAGAGCCAATGTTTCCCCCTTTACATTCCCTTCCTGTCTAGCATGGACAGAGCTGCCTTGGGACAAAACCTGGAAGGATGTGGCTCTTCATCCAACCAATTCTGTTCTTAAGCCTCACTGAGCCTCTTCCCGCCCATCCTCATCTAGCCATCACTGGGGCCTTTATTTCCATCACAATTTGCTCTTATCTAACATCAGTCATTTACACGTAAGTATAATTGTAAGTCAGTTTTTACCTCTCTGGAGACTTTTTTATATCAAGGAATTGGGGAATGAAATGAGTGGCCTCCAGAAGTAGGTTAGAGAGATATAGTCTCTGCAGGCTAAAAATCACAAAGATGCCTTTGCAGAATGCTAGCCTTGGCTATAACTCTAAGTAGGAGAGCAAATAAGGGAGACTAAATAATTCTGTGCTGCTGGCTAGGCTCCCAGCTGGCGAGGGCTGCTAAGCAGATCGCATATTCAAAAAAAGTTGTACCTAAAGCTATTCATTCAGCACTGCAGTTACAGCTCTTACTGCTGAACTTTCATTTCATTTTTTATATTTTTATTTCTTGTACTGCAAAAGGGCATCATTATTTAACCCTGCAATGTGGAGATGTAGACAAGAAAGTGACCCAAAGCCCTCGTAATACATTTTCCATCTCAATAGTGGTGAGTTGGTCCTCATTCCAACCTGGGAACCCAACAATTGAAATTGAGGAGTTATAACTGATCAGCATAGGGAAGGTACCATGGGCTCTCTGCCTGACTAGACAGAGAACCAAAGGGCCATTCACTGGATTGGTGAGTATGTGTGCAAAAAAGCAAGCAAGCAAAGGTAATTGCTGAGTTAAGGAATATTCAACCCCCTCCCCGACCCATGGTGCCCAAGTTACCAAAAAACTTTTTGCCAACTAAGCTATGAGCTGTTTTGGATCCCATGATCTGTGGCATCAACCAGAACTACCCACGAAAGAAGCCATGGGAAATCACTACCTCAGCCTCTCTTAGAGGGCTGCCTTCTGCATGTTATGAGAAAGAACATGTAATTAGCACCATTTCTTGTGAGCAGTTCTAAGAAGTTCCTCTTGGTATGGAACTGAAGTTACCTATAAGGTAATGAGATCCATCAGCCATCTCTGCCTTTCAGAGTCTGATAAACATATCACCTCTTCACATAGACCTATCTGAACCATCTCCAAAAAATTGCACCCTTCACAAATAACCCCCTCACATACACCCTGTTCTCCTATGCTTATTTATGTGTTACCTCCTAATGAATTAATGTTTCTCTCTATCACTGTATTTATTACTTCCCCTCACTCATCTGCCAGGATGTTAGGCCTCGAAGGTAGGGGTTTTCTGTTTTTGTTTTTATATTTTTTAATTTTTAATTATTATGGGTACATAGTACTTATCTATCTTTTAGGGTACATGTAATGTTTTGATATAGGCATATAATGTGAATTAGTCAAATCAGGGTAACTGGGTATCCATCACTTTTGGTATTTATCATATTTTATGTTAGGAAAATCCTAATTCCATTCTTGTAGTGATTTTAAAGCATACCCTAATTTATTGTTGATTATAGTCACTTTATTTTGCTATCAAATATTATTCACTTTATCTAACTATATTTTTGCATCCGTTAACCATCACCCACTTTATCTCCACTTCCACAATACCCTTCTCAGCCTCTGTCTCATTCTACTCTGTCTCCATGATATCAATTGTTTTTAATATTTAGCTCCTACATGTTAGTGAGAACATGAAATTTGTCTTTCTGTGTTTGGTTCATTTCACTTAATATAATATTCTCAGTTCTCTCCATGTTGTTGCAAATGGCAGGATTCCATTCTTTTTGTGTCTATGTAATATTCCCTTGTGTATATGTACCACAATTTCTTTATTCACTCATCTGTTGATGGACATTTCCATTTAGGTTAATCCCACATCTTGGCTATTGTGAATAGTGCAGCAATAAACACGGACATGCAGATATCTTCTCAATATACTGATTTCCCTTCCATCCTTTGTGTATAGATGTGTATATATACCCCCAGCATTGGGATTGCTGGGTCATATGATAGTTCTCCTACCATACTGTTCTCCATGGTGGTTGCATTGATTTACATTCCTGCTAACAGTGTATACATGAGGTTCCCTTTCTCCACATCCTTGCCAGCATTAATTATTGCCTGTCTTTTGATGAAAGCTATTTTAACCAAGGTGAAAGGTCTCATTGTAGCTTGATGTGCATTTCTCTGATGGCTAATAATGTTGAGCATTTTTTCATGTACTTATTGGCCATTTAAATTTTTTCTATTGAGAGATATCTATTCAAATACTTTGCTCATTTTTAAGTCAAATTATTTCCTATTTTTCCTACTGTATTGTTGGAGCTCTTTGTTCCAGTCATTAATCCCTGGTCAGAGGGGTACTTTGCAAATATTTTCACCCATTATGTGGTTTGTCTCTTCACTTGATTGTTTCCTTTATGGTGCAGAAGATGTTTAGCTTGATATGATCCCATATGTCTAATTTTACTTTGGTTTCCTCTGCTTTGGGGGTATTACTCAAGAAGTCCTTGCCCAGACCTATGTCCTGAAACTTTTCATCAACATTTTCTTTTGGTAGTTTCATACTTTCAGGTCATAGATTTAAGTCTTTAATTTATTTTGACTTGATTTTTGTGTATGGTGAAAGATAGGGTCATGTTCATGAATATTCAGTTTTCTCAGCATCATCTATTAGAGTCTGTCTTTTTCCCACTATATAGTCTTGGCAAATTTGTCAAAGATAAGTTCACTATGGATGCATCAATTTATTTTCTGGGCCAATCCCATACTGTTTGGTTACTATAGCTCTGTAGTATAATTTGAAGTTGGATAATGTGATTCCTCCAGTTTTCCCTTTTTTGCTCAGAATAAGCTTTGGCTATTCTGCATCTTTGGTGGTTCCATACAAATTTTAATATAATGTTTTCTATTTCTGTGAAGAATGTCATTGGTATTTTGATGGAGATTGAATCAAATGTATAGATTACTTTGGATAATATGAACATTTTAACAATATTGATTCTTCCAATCCAAGAGCATAGAACACCTTTCCATATTTTGTGTGTGTGTGTCCTCTTCAATTTATTTCATTAAAGTTTTAAAGTTTTCATTGTACATATCTTTCACTTGTTTGGTTATGTTTATTCCTAGGTATTTCACTTTGTTTATAGCTATTGTGAATGGGATTACTTTCTTGGCTTCAATTTCAGATTGTCTACTGTTAGCATATAGAAATGCTATTGTTTTTCTATGCTGATTTTGTATCTTGCAACTTTACGGAACTTATCAGTCTTAATAGTTCTTTGTGGAGTCTTTTTGTTTCACTAGAAATAGCATCATCTGTTTTGCAAACAATTTGACTTCTTCCTTTTCAATTTGAATGCCATTTATTTCTTTCTCTTGTCTGAGTGCTCTAGCTAGAAATCCCAGTACCTTGTTGAATAACAGTAGTGAAAATGAGCACCCACGTCTTGTTCCAGATCTTAGAGGAAAGGCTTTCAATTTCTCCCCATTCAGTATGATACTTGCTGTCAGTCTGTCATGTATGGCTTGTATTTGTTGTGGTAAGTTCCTCCCATATCCAATGTTTTGAGAGTTTCAACATAAAGAGATGTTGAATATTATTGAATATTTTTTCAGAATCAATTGAAATGATCACATAATTTTTGTTCTTCATTCAGATGACATGATGTAGCATATTGATTGATTTGCATATGTTGAACCATCCTTGCTTACCTGGGATTAATTCCAACTTAATCATGATGAATAATCTTTTTAATGTGTTGTTGAGTTAATATTTTGTTGAGGACTTTTACATCTATGTTCATTGGAGATATTGGCTTGTTTTCTTTTTTTGTCATGTCTTTGGTTTTGGTATCAGTGTGATTATAAGCCTCGTAGAATGAGTTTTGGAGTATTCCTTCCTCAATTTCTTTGTAATAGTTTAAGTAGGATTGGTATTAGCTCTTCTTTGAATGTTTGATAGAATTCGGCTATGAAGACATCAGGTCCTGGGCTTTTCTTTGATGGGAAACTTTTGCTTTTTATTTTAGATTCATATGACAGTACGTATGATTATGTTACCTTATTTGCACTTCTTAGGTATAGTTCAAGTTGTGGTGGCACCATTCACCCAGGGGATGTGCTGTATACCCATACGTTGTACACATTAGGTAAGAGCTTACCATTCTCCCCTCCTCCTCCCCCATCTCCCTCACTTGAATTTAATGGTGTTTTTCTCATATGGGCATGTACTTTATTTATTGGTTTTATGTTAGCATTGAGTACATTGGATACTGCTTTTCCATTCTTGTGATACTTTACTAATAAGAAAGTGTTTTATCTCCATCAGGCTAACACAAAATTTGTACAATCTTGAAGGGAGATCTTTTTATTACTATTTCTATCTCATCACTTGTTTTTGGTTTATTAAGTTTTAGATTTCTTCCTGCTTCAATCCTGGTAGGTTGTATGTGCCTAGAAATTTATCATTTCTATGTTTTCCAAATTATTGGTATATAATTGCTCATCATAGTCTCTAATGAGCCTTTAGATTTCTGCAGTATCACTTGTAATGTCTCCTTTTTTAACTCTGATTTTCTTTATTCAAAGAAATATTTTCTTAGTTGAAAGGGGTGTTGATTTGTTTACCTTTTAAAAAAATCCTGGTAAAGTGCTGTGGTGTCACAGTTCATAGCAACCTCAAACTCCTGGCCTTGGTGCCACCGGGCCTTCATAAGACCTGTGCTGTGACCCCTGACCCACAATCCATGCCTGCTGGGCCTCCACATGTCCTGACCAGAAACTGTGGGAGCTGCACAACCCTGTGTTCCCTTCCTGTACCTTCCCTGCCTCCACAACGGCCTGCTCGTCTGGTCAGGAAGTCTGGTAGCTGCGTGCCCTGCAGAGCCTTCCCTGCCTCTGCACAGAGCCCTTCTCCTGGCCAGAGACTGCTGAAGCCTTGGGCTCTCTATGCCAAAGTCACTGGGTGCCAGGCACTCCCAGAACCGTGTGCACCACCTCCCGCCCTATTGCTGGATCCAAGTGTGTCACACTCTGGAGCTGCTTTCACAACCAGAACTCTCTGGCTGGGGCAGCCACAGAGGACCTACAAAGGGCCACTCCCTACAAAGATCCAGCAACAATAAAATGATCCCACTGGGGTCCAATCTTTAAGAAATACCTCCCCAACACTGAGGATAGCCAGAGGCAATGGTGAAAAACAATCGTGAGGCGATATCAACAGAAAAACTCTGGCAATATAAATAATCAGAGTAGATCAACTTCCCCAAGAATGAATGGGGCAGACACAGCACAAGATCCCATGCACAAAAAAATGGCTGAGATGTCAGAAATTGAATTCAAAATCTGGATAGCAAATAAGATCAAATTAGAATTCCAAGCAGTAACCCAAAAGATATCTCAAGAATTCAACAAATTCAAAGACCAAATGACCAATGATTTTGACATATTGAGAGAAGAAGTTGCAGCTCTCAAAGATCTGGCAAACACAGTAGAATCCCTCAGTAACAGAATGGAGCAAGCAGATGAAAGGAATTCTGACATTAAAGACAAAGCTTTTGAATGCTCCCAAACTCTCAAAGAGGAAGAAAAATGGAGGGCAAAAATAGATCACTCTCTCAGAGACCTCTGGGATAATACAAAGAAAACCAATATTCATCTTATAGGGATCCCTGAAAGTGATGAAGTGGCTTCACACGGCACAGAGTCTCTTCTCCATGAGGTTATGAAGGAAAAATTTCCAGACATGACAAGAGATTCTGAAATTTAGATAGCAGACAGTTTCAGAACTCCAGCATGACTCAACCCAAATAAGACACCCCCCAAACACGTCATAATCAATTTCACTAATATGAAGGAGAGAATTCTGAAAGCAGCCACATGATAGAAAACCATCACCTACAAGGGCAAAAATATTAGAATAACTGCAGATCTCTCTGCTGAAACCTTTCAAGCTAGAAGAGGATGGTCATGAACTTTTAATCTCCTAAAACAAAATAACTTTCAACCCAGGATCCTGTACCCAGCTAAACTGAGTTTCATTTATGACAGAGAAATTAAATACTTCAATGACATTTACATGATGAAGAAATTTTCCATAACAAAACCAGCTCTCCAGGATATTCTCAGACCTATCCTCCATTAAGACCAACATAATCTTCCACTACAAAAGTAAACACACCCAGAAAATTTTGGTCAAATTCCAACTTCCACAGTCACAAAAGGATTAAAAATGTCCACCGGACTCTTGAAAGGCTTATCAATATTCTCAATTAATGTGAATGGTTTAAATTGTCCTCTAAAGAGGCAAAGGTTGGCTGACTGGATAGAAAACTCAAGCCAGATATCTGCTGCATACAAGAATTGCATCTTACATTAAAAGACAAATACAAAGTCAAAGTGAAGGGATGGTCATCTATACTCCAGGCAAATGGAAAGCAGAAAAAAAGCAGGCATTGCGATTCTATTCACAGATGCAATAGGCTTTAAACCAAGCAAAATAAGGAAGGATAAGGATGGACACTTCATATTTGTTAAAGGTAATACTCAATATGATGAGATTTCAATTATCAATATTTATGCACCCAACCAGAACACACCTCAGTTTATAAGAGAAACTTTAACAGATATAAGCAGCTTGATTTCCTCCAGTTCCATAGTAGTTAGAGATTTTAACACACATTTAGCAGTGGTGGATAGATCCTACAAAAAGAAGCTAAGTAAAGAAATTATAGATTTAAACTTAACCATTCAACATCTGGACTTAACAGACATCTACAGAACATTTCATCCCAACAAAACTGAATACACATTCTTCTCATCAGCCCATGGAGCATACTCCAAAATCAACCACATCCTAGGCCCCAAATCTAACCTAAGCAATTTTTAAAAAAATATAAATTATTCCTTGCATCTTCTCAGACCACATGGAATAAAAGTTGAACTCAATAATAACAGGAACCTGCATACCCATACAAAAACATAGACGCTAACAACCTTATGCTGAAGGATAGATGGGTTATAGATGAGATTAAGAAAGAAATCACCAAATTTTTGGAACAAAACAACAATTAAGACACAAATTACCAGAACCTCTGGGATACTGCAAAGGCAGTCCTAAAAGGAAAATTTATAGCACTGCAAGCCTTCCTCAAGAAAACGAAAAGAGAGGAACTTAATAACTTAATGGGACATCTCAAGCACCTGGAGCCATCTACAGCAAACCCATAGACAACATCGTATTGAATCGAGTTAAACTGAAATCATTTCCACTTAGATCAGGAACCAGGCAAGGTTGCCCATTGTCTCCATTGCTCTTTAACATTGTAATGGAAGTTTTAGCTATTGCAATTAGGGAAGAAAAGGTGATCAACGGTATGCAGATAAGGTCAGAAGAGATCAAACTTTCACTCTTCATAGATGATATGATTGTATATCTGGAAAACACTAGGGATTCTACTACAAAACTTTTAGAAGTGATCAAGGAATATAGCAATGTCTCAGGCTACAAAATCAACACCCATAAATCTGTAGCCTTTATATATACCAATAATATATATTTATATATACCAATATATACCAACAAGCTGAAAAAACAGTCAAGGACTCTATTCCTTTCACAGTAGTGCCAAAGAAGATGAAATATTTGGGAGTATACCTAAAAAAGGATGTGAAAGATCTCTACAAAGAGAACTATGAAACTTTAAGAAAAGAAATAGCTGAA
>CAUYPK010074971.1:0-11640 GCA_963574355.1 Loris lydekkerianus
TCATGCCACGGTGACTGGGAAAATGCCAGGAAGGCTATGTTGAATATTGGGATAAAAATGTGTCAAATGGTTTATGAAGCTAGTATATGATGCCCCATGATCATATCAATGTTCACAGCTATGATTTAATAAAAAAAAAAAAAAAAAAAAGACAGGAAATTCAAGAGAATTGCCTGAGCCCAGAAATTTGAGGTTGCTCTGAGCTATGAAACCGTGGCAGTGTACCAGGGGTATAGAGAGACTCTGTCTAAAAAAAAAAAAAAAAAAAAAAAAAAAAAAGAAAAGAAAAGAAAGAAAGAAAGAAAGAACGAAAAGAAGAAAGGTAGCCAGGCATTGTGGTGGGCACTTGTATTCCCAGTTACAGAAAAAGTTGAGTCAGTTGCTGAACACCAGTAGCACAGTGCTTATGGTGCCAGCCACCTACACCAATGTTGGCAGGTTCAAACACAGCCCAGGCCAGATAATGAGAAATGACAACTGCAATAAAAAAATAGCCAGGCATTGTGGTGGGTGCCTGTAGTCTTAGCTACTTGGGAGGCTTAGGCAAGAGAATCACTTCAGCCCTTGAATTTGAAGTTGCTGTGAGCTGTGATGCTATGGCACTCTACGGAAGGTAACATAGTGAGACTCTCCCTACAAGAAAGAAAAAAAGAAAGAAAGAAAGAAAGAAAGAAAGAAAGAAAGAAAGAAAGAAAGAAAGAAAGAAAGAAAAAGAAAAAGTTTAATCAGGAGGATCACTTGAGTCAAAAAATTTGAGGTTGCTCTGAGCTATAATACTGTCATAGCACACAACCCCAGAGCTATAGCGTTAGACTCCATATCAACAAAAACAAAAACCTATAAAGAAATATTATTTGCATATTATTTAATGATTTCTGATTTATATGAAAAGGCAGCCTTCTTCAAATGTTTTGTTTATTTCTATGTCCTCTATTAGGTGTTATCTTGTTTTTTATCAACCTAAGTGTTCTTTGTTATACAATCAGGGGACACTGGCCATCAATTCCCAAAATATCATACTTGGCTTTCTCCTAACATTTTAAGATTTGAAGATCTTCTCTCTTTTTTATATTTTTTATCAATTGTCTGTCTAGTAGAGCTAAAATTTTAGTTGGAGATTGTATTTTCTTAGTCTTCCTTTGAAAACTGAGGAAAATTATTATTGCCCTTTTATATTCATTATTTTCAATTCTATGTATTTTTCTCTATCTTGTGGTTTTTAGAATAAAGTGCTTTGGAGTATCTGTGCATTCCTATGATATTTTTATTTATTTATTTATTTTTGAGACAGAGTCTCAGTATGTTGCCCTCGGCAGAGTGCCCTGGTGTCACAGCTGACAAGAACCTCAAACTCTTGGGCGTAAGCGAATCTCTTTCCTCAGCCTCCTAAGTAGCTGGGTCTACAGGTGTCTGCTACAGCACCTGGGTATTTTTTTGTTGTAGTTGTCATTGTTATGTAGCAGGCCCGGGCCATGTTTGAACCTGCCAGCCCTGGTGAATGTGGCCAGTGCCCTAGCTGCTGAGCTACAGGTGCTGAGCCTCCTATGGTATTTTTTATAAATAATCATGAACTTTTATCTGTAATAAATATATACAATTTTCTCACTTGACATTCTATGCTAAACACTGTTTTTATGTAAGGTAATCGATGAATCATGTAAATTCCACGGTTGTAGAAATCTAAAATTTCAGTCACAAAAATTAAGAAAAATATTTTTATTTTACATAAAGAAATTATGTACACTGGCCACAGTGGCTTATGCCTGTAATCCAAGAATTCTGGGAGGCTAAAGGTGATGAATTGCATGAGTTTAGAACTTTGAGGCCAGCCTAAGGAGACCCAGTCTCTACTAAAGATAAAAATACTTCTCGTGCTTAGTGGTACACACCTTTTGTCACAGCTACTAGGGAGGTTGAGGTAGGAGGATACCTTGAGACCAAGAATTTGAGGTTGCTGTGAGCAATGACACCGTCACACTCTACTCAGGGTGCCAGAGTAAGTCTCTCTCAAAAAACAGAAATTATTTATTTCTGTTATGTGAGATAACAGTGTTTTCCATAAGAATTTTTGAAATTATTAGATATAATTAGTATAATACCTACAAACTAAATAACATAATCTGTTATATTGCTTTATAACATGTAATGAGGTGACTGAACTTGGTCTTTCCAAGTAAAGGCTAGATGATAAAAATTTTGAAATCATCTTAATTGTTAGTACTTATGGTGGGTTTTATTATACAAATATTTCCACTATAATTGTGCAAATGTGTGCATGTTTATCATAATGCTTAAATAATGAAAAAAAAAGTATTTTAACATAACTATTGAACTCAGTTGGGCACTCGAATCTCAGTGGGTAAGGCACCAGCCAAATCCACAGGGGCTGGTGGGTTCGAACTTGGCCCTGGCCTACTAAACAAAAATAGCCAGATGAGGAGAGCCACAAGTGGCTCAGTGGGTAGGGTGCCGGTCCCATATATCATGGGTGGTGGGTTCAAACCCAGCCCCAGCCAAACTGCAACAAATAAATAGCTGGGTGTTATTGAAGGGGCACAGTCCACTGCACCCTTCTAAGGTGAAGCAGTCTCATTTGTGCTCCTTAAGGTCACAAGGCTCTGAGAAGGAACATTTCCAGTACTTGGGCTGCAGTCATGCCTTAAAGGAAAGAATGTACTGGAGACCCTCACCAAGGCCTAGCTGGAGACAGATCATCTGCCTGGGGCAATGGACCATTGCACTTAATCTCCTATGTCTATTTACACAAAAACTTTCAGTTAGTCTTATAGAAAAGTAGGCAAACAGAATAGACAACCCAGCCCTTTGTGGTTCATCTCCATCATTGTTTATCTCTAAATAAGATATTTAGAGTTTAGAAAGGTGTGTACGTACTTTGCTGGATTAACTCTGAGAAGAAATTTTTACCTTTTGTCTTCCTTGTTCTTGGATTATTTTTATCTGAGGAGTTTGGGTATATAAGAAAGTGAGTAAAGACAGCTAATTACTGCTGTGTCTGAGCAAGCACCAACCATCCCTTAATAAATCATTCATTTTGTCTGGATTGTCTGCCTCCATGTTTCTGACTAGGCCAGTGAACAGCAATACATTGTGGCATGCACTTTTAGTCCTAGCTACTCAGGAGGCTGAGACAAGAGAATCGCCTAAGCCCAGAAGTTGGAGGCTGCTGTGAGCTGTGAAGCAATGGTACCATACTGAGGGTGACAAAGTGAGACTCTGTCTCAAAAAATAAATAAATAAAAATAAAGAAAAGATAACAGTCAAATGTCCCACCAAGTGTGATAGTGAAGTTGCTAGAAATATTTATACAAGATTGTCTCTGTCGGAGGCACTGAGAGATGTCATTCTTACCTTCATGACACTATTGTATTTTCCTAAAATCTGTGAGTTAATATCTGGAAGACATTACAAGTGGAAGGAGCCCTGTGATCTGCCAGGCCCACACCCAGGTGCTGAGTTCTGCCCAGGTGCAGGGCCAGCCTAACCTTTACATGCCACTTCTCCTGGTTCCAAGCCCTAGTTACCCAGCTCAGCCCCCTGGTGTCTGCAGCTTGGTACCATCCACAGCAGGAGGAGAAGAAGCTGGTGCTGTGCTCATCTGTGTTGTGTTTGGAGTTTCACGGCCTAGCAGTTTGGATTAATTACTGAGGTTCACTAATACCTGGAGTTTGTGATGTACTTATCCAACTTCTAGTGTGTCTCAGAAACCGCGATGTCACACTTAGCCTGCTCTGTCCAGTCATAATAACCACATGTGTTATGTGTATATCCCACGCTTTATAGTGTATTTGGAGAGTTATGTGATTAAAATATTAAGGTTTCCTTTTGGGATCCCCCTACTTTTTGTTCAGTAAATGATTTCTGGAAGATAGATAGACATCCACCAGCAGTGGGTGAAGCATCTGTCTATCCGTAGACACTTTTTGCATACAACCCCCTGCTCACTCTTCAGGCACTGTCTCTCCCATACTTGAACCTGAGGAGAGATGATGATACAGAGTAGAATGTTCTCTTACTTCTGACAACAAAAAAGTGTATTTCAGGCGAGTCACATCCCTGAGGTTAGATTCAGAGCCACAGAGCTGCCCTTCAATGTGACAGCAACTGCCTACTAGATGTTCTGAATGGAGCTGTGCTCTACACTTAACACATGGAATGAATTTTAAAGATGCATAAACAAAGTGATTCATTAGTATATTTTTATTCATCAGTTATGAAAACAATAATATTTTTGGATATATTAGATTAAATAGATAATAACTGTCAATTTAACCTTTTTAAAAATCTTTTCTTTTATGTCACTACTAGAAAATTTGAAGTGACACATGTGGCTCTCATTTTATTTCTGTTGGACAGGCTGAAGTAGAGGACTGGCTCCTCTTTCAAAGTTCAGGCTGCCCCTCAAAAGACCAGAGTTCAGGAAAATTTTTAAAAATCCCAAACATTAAAGTAATACTTGGTTTTCACAAGATGGTGCCAAAGGTAAAGAAGGAAGGATTTGGAAGCCAAATCCAAGATAAAGGCATTGAAGGCCAAGAAGGCAGTGCTGAAAGGCAACCACAGACACACAAAAAAGGATATACATACATCACTCCCATTTCCATGGCTGAACTCATTGTGACTCCTCCAGAGGCAGCCCAACTATCCCAGGAAGAGCTCCACCAGGAGAAACAAGCTTGACCACTGTGCCATCATACTGTTGAAGGGGAGAGTCAGGGAAATTTGACCTTTTCCCCTAGGTTGGTAAGCTGAAAACATCAACTCACAATTATGGTACATTAATAAGAGAAAAGTTTACTTCCAAATACTATGCACATTGGGGGAAACACAAGAATAATTTCCCAAAGATTCAGTGATATTAAGTGGCTTTTAAAGATGCCTTTTAGAAGGGAGGAGGAAGAGAAACTGGAAAGTATCCACGTAGCAAGTTGTTGCTAAAAGGAAATGGGTAGATGGAGGTAAACATTGATTAGTGAATTAACCTGAGAGATAGGTATTAATACTTCAAATGACCTTAGGGTCAGGTCTGTTAGCATGTGATAAGGAGTCTAGCAGCCCTTTAAGATTTTAGGTAGATAGAGGAAAGTCTTTGTTCAGAGTTTCCTGATTATGAATCACTTTTAATTCCAAATAATTTTTATAACAAGGAAACATATTTCAGGGTGAAATTTTCTTAGCTCCTTCATTCCCCTCACTGGAACTTCCCTGGAAGTTTCATACATTAAGAGCTGAGTTGGTAACTGTAAAGATAGTGGATTGGTAATGTAGAATAATATGACTGAAAAACATTCAAAAATATAAGTTAGGATGAGAATAAAGAAGTAGAAAAGAACAGATTTGGGGAGGCACTTGGGGCTCAGTGAGTAGGGAGCCGGCTTCCTATACTGAGAGTAGTAGGTTCAAACCCAACCCCCACCAAATTGCAACAAGAAAATTAGCCAGCTATTGTTGCGGGTTCCTCTAGTCCCAGCTATTCAGGAGGCTGAGGCAAGAGAATCACCTAAGCCCAAGAGCTGGAGGTTGCTGTGAGCTGTGATGTCATAGCACTCTACCGAGGGTGACAAAGTGAGACTCTGTTTCTAAAAAAAAAAACAAAAAAAATCAAAAAAAAAAAAAAAAAGAAAAGAAAAGAAAAGAAAGAAAGAAAGAAAAGAAAGGAATACATTTCAGTACATTTCCTTATACCCTGTTAAATCAGTCTCCCATTTCTTGGAAGAGGTTAGTAAAAGAGTTCTATATTAGTGGTGTGGGTGCACAGATGACATTTTTTTTTTTCTTTTTCCAAAGTTCATAGTTTTAATTAAGACGAATTCCAAGAGGACTTTCCTCAGGCTTCAGGCGTGCATTGATCAGCCAGCTTCCAGTATGTGGCTAAAGCAGGGCATGTTGACTACCCCAAAAGTTATCTTGCAGGGGTTGGCTGGACCTATCTGTGCTTTTCTCATTTCTCTTCAGTCTGTTGTGATGGAGCTAGGCTAGGATTTCTTTCACTTTCAATGTTGTGGGTGTGGTCTGGAGGATGGCATAGGGTTCTTTGTTTGAGGGGGACTGGTTTCAATCTTTGACCTAGATTTGATTCTTTGGAGAGAAAGACTGTACAGACATAAAAGACTAAACAGAACATAGTTAATTACTCAAGTGGAAATCATTGTTTCTCTTCCCAGGGCTTCTGTCCATTTACTTTAGTCTCTTCCCTCTTAGTAACTTTATACGATGGTTTGGTAGTCTGTATGTTTCACACAGTCTTTTACAGAAATTCTCAGGGCTTTCATCCGGCTTCTGCATGACATTAGCCATCTTGCGTATGTTCGTGGCTTTCTGGCTCCCTTACCCTGACAGGGATGAAGTCTAGGTTGGGTTCAGCATAAGAGAATGAAACCAACCATTACAAACCAGAACTTGTAAATGTTTCATTCAAGGCTAAGGTTTACACAATGAGAACATTAGTATTCCTACTTATACAGACTTAGCACAATTTTTAAGATAATATATAGTTTTAAGAGTCTCTACAGAGACAAAAGAAAAAGAGTCTCTACAGAAGTGATCTAAAGTTCTGCATTACTTAAGTGAATATTTCTGAACATCATTTGGGTGTGGGGTCACTTATGAGGCACAGTATTTATGGGGAAATTTTTATCTAGGTTGCAATTTCTTCCATGGTATCTATAAAGACACAGTAGATAATGGTAATATTTCACAAATTTTCCAGTGTGGCCAACAGGCCGTTTGTTAAGCCTTAAGTCTTCAAAGTAAATATAACTACTATATATAATTTTACATTTTTTTGATTAGTCTCTTAATTCTATTTATTAGATCAATTTAGTAAAATAATTATGTTTCATTTTACGAGTTGACTTCACAGACACGGCTGGGATTTAATACATGTGGGTCACAATCTTTTTCTCTTCTTGAATCATTTCTCTCTAATTTTTCTTTTTACTAAAGACAAATTATAGTAGAACTTAGTTGCCAAAATAAATTGTACCTTCAGTATATTGGATTTGATTATTTGAATAAAGTGCAGTAAGAATAATTATTAGCTGGCTCAGTGTCTGTGACTCAAGCTGCTAAGGCACCAGTCATATATACCTGAGCTAGCAGGTTCAAATCCAGCCCAGCCCACCAAACAACAATGACAGCTGCAACCAAAAACTGGCTTGGAGTTGTGCTGGGTGCCTGTACTCCCAGCTACTTGGGAGGCAGAGGCAGGAGAATCACTTGAGCCTAGGAGTTGGAGGTTGCTGTGAGCTGTGATTCCACAGTACTCTACCCAGGGCAACAGCTTGAGGCTTTGTAAAAAAAAAAAAAAAAAAAAAAAAAAGGAATAATTATTAGCCATCTAGGCTTTTTGTCTTTTAAAGCTGGCTTTTCCCTTATAACCTTTAATAAGGAATTCTTAGGTTAGACTTAAAAGCCTTTCATGAGCCCAGGTTTCATTTGTGCCATTAGATACCTGTATGCATTGGGTAAATGCCTCTTCTCTTGAGGTCCCCAAGAAAATTTCGATTCCCAAACCTGTCAGAAAGTGACCTTCATTACGTACTACAGATTAGGAAATGTTATTGATGGGTATGTAGCCAGTTTTTTCAAAGGGTTTTTATTTTAGAGATAATGTCAGTGTGTCGCCCTTGGTAGAGTGCCATGGCATCACAGCTCACAGTGACCTCCAGCTCTTGGGCTTAGGTGATTCTTTTGCCTCAGCCTTCTGAGTAGCTGGGACTACAGGTGCCCACCACAGTGCTCAGCTATTTTTTTGTTGCAGATTGGTTGTTGTGGGTTCAAACCTGGAACCCTCAGTATATGGGGCCAGTGCCCTAGTCACTGAGCCACAGGTGCTGCTCAAAGGGCTTTTTTACTGGCCTTATAAAATCATCCTGAATTCCTTTATGCTGTCCGGAAACCTCTGGAAATGCTATTTTAGTCAAAATGCCTTTAATCAGTGCCTTCATTATGTCCTATAGAATAAAACAGATTCTTATTGAATGTGTGCAAATAACTTTATTGTCAGAAGTTACAAATACTTACAAGGTCAGTGTCTGTGGCTCAAGTAGCTAAGGCATCAGCCAAATACACCTGAGCTGGTGGGTTTGAATCCAGCCCGGGCCTGCCAAACAACAAGGATGGCTGCAACCAAAAAAATAGGCATTGTGGCGGGCGCCTGTTGTCCCAACTACTTGGGCGGCAGAGGTAGGAGAATTGCTTGAGCCCAGGAGTTAGAGGTTGCTGTGAGCTGTAATACCACAGCACTCTACCCAGGGAGATGGCTTGAGACTCTGTTTTGAAAAAAGAATACTTACAAATGGCTTTTAAATTTCAGAGAAATCAAGAAAAGAGAAAAAAATAAATGTTTCAAATTCTGCCCATATGTACATTGCTTGAAAAGCTACAAATAGCTTAAAAGACAGAAAATGGTTTTCTTGATTTCTGGAAAACAGAACAGAGAAAGAATCAGTAATATTTTAAACAAAAATTCATGACAAACTAGCCTAGTTCCACGTAATTGATTTTTGTTTGAAGTTAGTTTAGTAATACTTATAGACATTTTACCTTCTTCTTCTTTTTTTTTTTGTTTTGTTTTGTTTTTTTGTTTTTTTGAGAGACAGAGTTTCACTTTGCCATCCTCGGTAGAGTGTCATGATGTCACAGCTCAAGCAACTCCAGCTCTTGGACTTAGGCGATTCTCTTCCTATACGCCTCCCGAATAGCTGAGACTATAAGCACCTGCCACAACACCTGGCTATTTTTTTTGTTGTTGTTGTTTTTGTGTCAGTTTGGCTGGGGCTGGGTTGGATCCCATCACCCTCAGTATATGGTGCTGTCACCCTACTCACTGAGCCACAGGCACTGCCCCATGTTAACTTTTTAATTAAAGTTCTAGAAATTTGCTTTTAGTCCCAAGGTATTTAATTTTCAAAAACATCAGAAATTTAAATTTGAGAGAATTCATCAGTCTCTTCTAATATTTCTTTTGAAAGATAAATTTTGGATTTACTTAGTTACAAATAAAAAATACTTTTTGAGATGAATTAAATTATTACTGATAATATATATTAAGACAGATCAATATGTTATAATATTGGAATGTACATATAACTGTAACTCACATAAAATTAATCACCATTTCATATTTGACAATGTTTCCTATACATTTTTAACAAACCAAGTAAATCTAATTTGTCTTCTTCTGAGTTTTAATGGTCTTAATATTTTAAAAAGATTAAAGTTAGAGTTTTGATTTTGAAGATTTGTCAAATATTAAAAGTTTAAAACATGTGTTTAAATAAGACTACAAGCTAAAAAGATTTTAAGGGAAATACATAGTTAACTGGATCACAGGCAAATTCCTTCACAAATTTCTTTTTATGAGCTTCATTTGACCTGCACCATCTACAAATATTTTAAACTTCCTTTAACTTTTGTTCTGCCTTTCACTTTTTTTTAATTAATCATTTTGTTTCAGGATAAAATTTATCCACTAGGTCCTTTTTTTATACAATGCCATTTTTCTTTCTGTATAATTTCTCTTACTCTCAAAAATCAACTTTTCATAAAACAGGATTATAGTTTACTATGAAATTAATTATTTACTCGGCAAAAGTGATAATTAGGTTTTAAAGGCAAGAATCTTATTCTTTGAAAAAGACTCTATTACCCTGTTTATTTATTTATTCATCTATTTTTTAGAGACAGAGTCTCACTTTATTGCTCTTAGTATAGAACTGTGGCATCACAGCTCATTGCAACCTCCAACTCCTGGGCTTAGGCAATTCTCTTGGCTCAGCTTCCCAAAGAGGTGTGACTACAGGCACCCGCCACAATGCCCAGTTGTTTTTGTTGGTTTTTTTTTTTGACAGAGCCTCAAGCTGTGGCTCTGGGTAGAGTGCCATGGCATCACAGCTCACAGGAACCTCTAACTTCTGGGCTCAAGCGAGTCTCCTGCCTCCACCTCCCAAATAGCTGGAACTACAGGTGCCTGCCACAACGCCCAGCTATTTTTTTTGGTTGCAGCCATCATTGTTGTTTGGCAGGCCCAGGCTGGATTCAAACCTGCCAGCTCAGGTGTATGTGGCTCGTGCCTTAGCCAGTTGAGCCACAGGAGCCGAGCCTGCCCAGCTATTTTTGTTGTTGTTGTTGCAGTTTGGCCGGTGCTGGATTTGAACCTGCCACCCTTGGTATATGTGAACTGCACCCTACTCACTGAGCATTAGGCACAGCCTTCCCCAATAATTTAAACAACTAAATTATTACATTTTACAAATGAGGGATATTTTATGGAATATAACATTGATATAGGATTTTTCTACTTAGGGCTAGACAAGGAACCTCCATTTTTCAGGCTCAGGTAAGCTCAGAAATTAGACTTCTATTTCTAGGCACAAACAACATTGCTGGTCACTCTCTGAGCCCTAGCAAGATTATGTGTAAAGCAATCCCAGACATTTTGCATGGCTCTATCCTGAGTGGGGCGCACACACCCTACTCCCCTCCCTAGATTAAAACTGCAAAGATCTAATAACCTTACCCAAGAGGAGGGACTGCACTTATTCATTTGTTAAAGCATTCAGCTTGTAAAAGTGCTTTTCCATTTACCAAGTCTTGTTCAAAAAGATTTTTTGGAACCAATTATTTACCCCTAGACAAAGAACTCATGCTAGAGACCTCTGATTTGGGTTTCCTCCCCACTGCCAATAGCTCTGGTGCTTTTCACTCTCTCTGCATGCCCTTCTGTTCAACAAAATTCTATTTTATTCTTGATCTGAGGTCTGTGGGCTCAATTTTCAAATTCCCCAGATAAAGGACTCACTGAAGAGCTTTCAGTAACAAAACCATAACACAGTCATCTTTTTCTGATATTTTTTCATTTGTCTCCCAAAGTTTCACATGGTCACATGAAATTAAAGATAGTCATAAAGGATAGAACCTGTGTTTTAATTCATTTACTGGGTGCAGAGTTTAAGGTGTTACAGAGTGTGAGATCAAAAGACCACCAAGGATGCCAATTAAGTAATGCCAATTTAGGAGTCTTTATTAGGTTGGCCAACTGACTGCCCCTCTAGGTGGATACAGAGGGAGCAGTACTGGGCTTGAAAAGACAAGCGTTTATGTAGGATAAATTATCTATACAATCAGGTGCTGCATGCAGTTTGGTAAGAGAGCAAGTTAACCACTTTTACAGAAACAGAAGCAGTTTATGGCACTTGCAGTTATGTAGCAATTTTCACAAGAGGGAAAACAGAACAATTATGCAAGGGGGAAAACAGAATAATTATACAATGGGGAAAACAGAACAATTTTAAACTGGACACTAGGTCAGCTGGTTACAATAGCGCCAGGGAGGCAGCCGGCTTCCCATTGCTCATTACCTCAGTTTCCCATTTCTAATTTTTAACTTTCTTTACTTCCTTATGAGGGTACACAAGAGTCAATTAAGGGGGGTCCCTTCACTTCGAAGGCAGAAAGTAGGAAACTAGAACATCCAGTTTTTCTTAGAGTAGTCAGAGGGTAAAGTTGGAGTAGAGAAGTGACTATGTGGGGTAGACTCTTGCAGTTGCAGGCCAAAGTGTGGGAGGGACATGCTGTTAGGCCTCTCAGAATTCAGAGGCTTAAAATCAAGAACATAAT
>CAUYPK010074977.1:0-18133 GCA_963574355.1 Loris lydekkerianus
TCAGAGAAATGCAAATCAAAACTACTTTGAGATATCACCTAACCCCAGTAAGAGTAGCCCACATAACAAAATCCCAAAACCAGAAATGTTGGCATGGATGTGGAGGAAAGGGCACACTTCTACACTGCTGGTGGGAATGCCAACTAATACATTCCTTCTGGAAGGATATTTGGAGAATACTTAGAGATCTGAAAATAGACCTGCCATTCGATCCTATAATTCCTTTACTAGGTTTATATCCAGAAGACCAAAAGCCACAATATAACAAAGACATCTGTACCAGAATGTTTATTGCAGCCCGATTTATAATTGCTCAGTCATGGAAGAAGCCCAAGTGCCCATCGACCCACGAATGGACTAGCAAATTGTGTTACATGTATACCATCGAATACTATGCAACGTTAAAGAAAGATGGAGACTTTGCCTCTTTTATGTTTACATGGATGGACCTGGAACATATTCTTCTTAGCAAAGTATCTCAGGAATGGAAGAAAAAGTATCCAATGTACTCAGCCCTACTATGAAGCTAAATTACAGCTTTCACATGAAGGCTATAACCCAACTATACCACAAGACTATGGGGAATGGGCCAAGGAATGGAAAGGGAGAGGGGAGGTTTTGGTGGAGGGAGGGTAATGGGTGGGGCCACATCTATGGTGCATCTTAGAATGGGTACAAGCAATTGCACTAATGTACACAGCTATGATTTAACAATAAAAAAATTTTTAAAAAAATAAAATTAATAAATGTGATTCATCACGTGAACCTCAATAGATGCAAAAAGTATTTTATAAAATTCAGCATCTCTTCATGATAAAAACTCTTTAAAAACTAGACATTGAAAGAATATACTTCAAAATAATAAAAGCTACGCATGACAAACTCAGAGCTGCCATCATAATGAATGGGTTAAAGTTAAAATTATTCCAACTAAGAACTGGAAAAGAGAAGGATCCCCATTTTCACCACTTTTTTCAGTATAATATTGAAAGTCTTACCCATAGCAATCAGGTAAGAGAAAGAAATAAAAGATATATAAATTGGAGAAAAGAAGGTCAAACCAACCCTGTTTGCCAATGATAGGATATTCTATCTAGAAAACTGTATAGAGTCCTCTAAAGATGTTTCTAAATGATAAATAAATTCAGTGAAGTCTCAGATTACAAAATTAATGTACAGACATCAGTAACATTTCTATGCTCTAATAACAGCCATGCTGAGAAACAAATAAAAACCTTAATACAATTTACAATAGTTGCAGTATAAACTTCCTAGGGAAATACTTAACCAGGGAAGTGAAAGATCTCTGCAAAGAGATCCATGAATCACTGATGAAAGAGATCATAGATTACACAAACAAATGGAAAATGTATTGGAAGAATGAATATTGTTAAAATGCCCATACTGTCCAAAACCACTTACAGATTCAATGCAATTCCCATCAAAATACTAATATTTTTCACAGAATTAGTAAAAAAAAAAAAAAAAAAATCCTAAATTTAAAATGGAATCAAAAAAGACCCAAAATAACCAAAGGAATTCTAAGCAAAAAGAATAAATCTGGAGGTATTACATTACCCAAGAAAAAATTGTGCTACAGTGCTGTCGTAACCAAAATAGCATCATGGCACTTGTATAGAAATATATATACATAGATCAGTGGGACAGAAGAGAGAATCCATTAATAAAACCATCTACCTACAACCAACTAATCTTCAATAAAGCAGGTAAATATGGAAAGGATGATTTATTCAACAAATGGTACTGAGAAAGTTGGAGACCCACATGCAGAAGAGTGAAACTAGATCTCTGTCTCTCATCACACACAAACATTAACTCAAGATGGATTCTAAAAGCAAGACATGATGTCATAAAAATTCCAGGAGAAATGTCTTGGCTATTCAAAAATACCTCAAATACTCAGAAATAAAAACAAAGCAGGAGGAATCACGCTACCAGACCTCAGACTATACTATAAATCAATGGTGATCAAAACTACACAGTACTGGCACAAAAACAGAGAGGTAGATGTATGGAACACAATAGAGAACCACGAGACGAACCCAGCTACTTAACCATTATTTGATCTTCGACAAGCTAGCTAAAAATATTCAGTGGGGAAAAGATTCCCTATTTAAGAAATGGCGCTGGGTAAACAGTCTGGAGGCCTGTAGAAGACTGAAACTGGACCCACACCCTTCATCATTAACTAAGATAGACTCTCACTGGATTAAAGATTTAAACTTAAGACATGACACTCTAAAAATACTAGAATAACGTGCAGGGAAAACTCCTGAAGAAATCGGCCTGGGGAAGTATTTTATGAGGAGGACCCCCTGGGCAATTGAAGCAGCATCAAAAATACACTACTGGGACCTAATCAAACTAAAAAGCTTCTGCACAGCCAAGAACACAGTAAGTAAAGCAAGCAGACAGCCCTCAGAATGGGAGAAGATATTTGCAGGCTATGTCTCTGACAAAGGTTTAATAACAAGAATCCACTGAGAACTCAAACATATTAGCAAGAAAAGAACAAGTGATCCCATCTCAGGCTGGGCAAGGGACATGAAGAAAAACTTCTCTGAAGAAGACAGACACACAATCTACAAACACACGAAAAAAAGCTCATCATCCTTAATCATCAGAGAAATGCAATTCAAAATCACTTTGAGATATCACCTCACTCCAGTAAGAGTAGCCCACATAACAAAATCCCAAAACCAGAGATATTGGTGTGGATGTGGAGAAAAGGGAACACTTCTACACTGCTGGTGGGAATGCAAGCTAATATATTCCTTCTGGAAAGAGGTTTGGAGATCTAAAAATAGACCTGTCATTCGATCCTATAATTCCTCTACTAGGTATATATCCAGAAGACCAAAAATCACATTATAACAAAGATAATTGTACAAGAACATTTATTGCAGCCCAATTCATAATTGCTAAATCATGGAAGAAGCCCAAGTGCCCATCAACCCATGAATGGATTAATAAAGTGTGGTATATGTACACCACGAAATATTATGCAGCCTTAAAGAAAGATGGATACTTTACCTCTTTCCTGTTTACATGAATGGAGCTGGAACATATTCTTCTTAGCAAATTATCTCAAGAATGGAAGAAAAAGTATCCAATGTACTCAGTCCTACTATGAAACTAATCTATGACTTTCATATGAAAGCTATAACTCAATTATAACCTAAGAATATGGGGAAAGGGAAAAGGAAGGGGAGAGGAAGGGGAACGATGGGTAGAGGGAGGGTAATTGGTGGGACCACACCTATGGTGCATCTTACAAGGCTACATGTGAAACTTACTAAATGTAGAATATAAATGTCTTAACACAATAACTAAGAAAATGCCAGGAAGGCTATGTTAACCAGTGTGATGAAAATATTTCAAATTGTATATAAAACCAGTGTATGGTGCCCCATGATTGCATTAATGTACACAGCTATGATTTAATAATAATAATAATAATAAATTTCAGGAGAAAACTTAGGAAAAACTCTTCAGGACATTGGTCTGGGCATAGAATCTCTAACTAAGACCTCAAAGGCAAATACAACAAAAGTAAATAAATGGAACTTAATTATACTGAAAAGTTTCTACATAGCAAAGAAAATACTCAAAAGAGTGAATAGATGATCTGTGGAATGGGAGAAAACTACACATCCAACAAG
The DNA here is from genome assembly GCA_963574355.1 of Loris lydekkerianus. Classification (NCBI taxonomy): domain Eukaryota; kingdom Metazoa; phylum Chordata; class Mammalia; order Primates; family Lorisidae; genus Loris; species Loris lydekkerianus. The sequence continues at coordinate 3,684 of CAUYPK010074977.1, forward strand.
GGCTAACGTTCAGAATCTAAAGAACTCAAATATATCAGCAGGAAAAAAAAATAATAGTAACTCCTTCAAAAAGTGGGCAAATAACATGAGCAAATTTTTCTCAAAAGAAGACAGACAAATGGATAATCTGCATATGTAAAAATTCTCAGCATCACTAATCACAGAGAAATGCAAATTAAAATCACAATGAGATACTCCTGTCAGAAAAGCCATTACTAACTAGTCAAGAAGCAATAGATGTTGCACGGATGTGGTGAAAAGGGAATGTTTGAAGGTTGTTGGTGAAAATGTAAATTAGTATAATCTCTATAGAAAATATTATGGAGATTCCTCAAAGAACTAAAAATAGACTTACTTTTGGTCTAGCAATCTCACCACTGGGTATCTATCCAAAGGAAAAGAAGTCATGATATCAAAAAGACGCCTGCACTTGTATGTTTATTGCAGCACAATTCACAATTACAGAGATATGGAATCAACCTAAATGCCCGTCATATGATGAGTGCACCATGTATATACCACGGAGCAGAAGTCAGACATAAAAATAAATGAAATAATATCTTCTGTAGTAAGTTGAGTGTAATAGGAAGCCATTATCTCTTATTTCAAGTATAGAACCATATTCACTCACTCATAAGTAGGAGCTAAACATGGTCATACAGAGTAGTATAATGAACTTTGGAGATTCAGAAGGAAGGAAGCTGAGAGGAATTGAAGAATCAAAAATTACCTGTTAAGTACAATGTATAATATTTGGGTACTAGGTACATTAAAAGCCTTGACTTCACCACTATACAATTCATCTATGTAATAAAAAAATCACCAAAAATATTGAAGTAAAAAAATAAAGTTCTAAATACTGTTATTTTGTAGTGTCTAAGAAATATTTTCTTATTAAATATACTTTCACATATACTTACTCTATGACTGGTTTCTACTTAAGTGAAATCATTGAAGAAAAGTTGGCTTTCTTGCTCAAATTAAGCAGTCTAATATGATGGCAACAAGGTGGGTGAACAGTATTTTTAATCAATTACTGATGACTTTGTCTCTTGATTTGTCTCTATCAACATAAATCTTAGCATGTATTAAGTTATTTTTAAAAATTGTATCAGAGAACTGGAATAAATGAATTTCTCTAGGGTTTGTTGGTTATCTTCCCTGAGATTATTAAATCTATTAAATTGCAAATACTCTCCTTCCTCTGCAATATCACCATTAAAATACCCCAATATTCAAACCCCCAATTTGGAAAAATGAATTTCCATATTATTCTAAATATACAGAGGATAATATTAAGCAATTTAATAGAACAAAAAAAAGCCAGGGTAAAAATATACAGTGAATATTATAATATATTGATGTGTTTTAGCAACAAACCGCAGTCACTCATATTGAAAAATAATGTAATTATAAAATGCCATCACAGGCAGCACCTGTTGCTCAGTGGGTAGGGAGCCAGCCATATACACTGAGGCTGGTGGGTTCAAACCCAGTCTGGGCCTGCTAAAACAACAATGACAACTGCAGCAACAACAACAACAAAATAGCTGGGTGTTGGGGTGGGCACCTGTAGTCTCAGCTATTTGGGAAAATGAGGCAAGAGAATCACTTAAGCCCAGGAGTTTGAGGTTCCTATGAGCTGTGATTCCACTGCACTCTACCTAGGGTGATGGCTTGAGACTCCATCACAAAAAAATAAAATAAAAGAGTTCTCGGACTGTAGGTGCCCTCTCTGGTCTGGCCTTGCTGGCTGCGATGCGACCTCCCGCCTCAGACCTGAGTGAGTAAGGGTGGCTTGGTATCTCTTCCGCACCCCCAGTCCTAGGGCAGGGGGTTTCCCACCACCTCCCGGGGTCCTCCGGCCCTCCAGCCAGCAGTCCCCATCCTGGTCCCTATTTGTGCCTTCAGCCAACCTCTGTTCTCCCGTGTCCCAGTTTCACCTATCTTCCCCCCCAACACACCTGCCTTTCTCTCAGAGGCACCCGAGCTGTAGCCCTTGGATCCCAGGCCTGAGGGGCAGAATGCCTATCTGGGGAGGTGGAAACAAGTGTGGGGCCTGTGGGAGCATTGTGTACCATGTTTAAAATAAATAAATTAATTAATATAATAAATAAAATAAAATGCCATCACTTTCGTATTGGAAAAAATATTTTATCCCTGTAGGCTTTGTAGCATTCTGATTACTATTACAGTGAAAACTTCATCTGGAAAACACAGGGAAAGACTCTGTTGATGGACTTTTATGGTGTACCAAAACCAGGCAGACTTTTTAACTGGCTTATTACATTTGTTACACTGTGATTAACAAGTATATAAAAGATATTACTGTCTACAAATTTTAAAACTGGATAATGTTGCTTAAAGCCGAAGCTTTATTGCAGTCATATGCTTATAAATAACTACAAGAAAGCTCAGCAATTTCTCCATCCATTGATGTTTTGGCAAATAGAGGAGTCCTTAAATGTTAGTTATTATTGTGTACGAAATAGGTGAGCTGAGCTGGATCTTTTGTAACATGTCATAACTTTTTTCTCCTTTTCTTGAGCCTTTACTCAATATATTGCAAGTTACATAACTGCCACATAAAAAGTTTAATATTATCACACCTAAATTTTAATTTTTGAGAGCCTTCTTCTCTTCAAAGTGCAAACATTGACAGTCACAAAACAAACCAGTCTGTCACCTCCCCTTGGAACAAATATTTTGGTGCCTTTTCACAGATGTAGGATTAGTGACCAGTGCTTTTGAATGTTGCCCATTTAAGCAATTTGATGTCTATGACAGCTGAAGTACTCAGATTGTTCCAGTCAATGTGTAGATAATGTTAGACTGTTAGGCTTATTACAAAACAGGAATTTTTTTTTATTTTTATTTATTTATTTATCTATGTATTTATTTTTGCGACAAGGTCTCACTCTGCTGCCCAGGCTAGAGTGCAGAAGTGTCATCACAGCTCTCTGCAATCTCAAGGTCCTGGATTCAAGCAGTCCTCTTCCTCAGTCTCCCAAGTAGCTAGGATTGCAGGTGTGCACCACCACCAAAAAGAGGACTTTAATCAGGCTCAGAATTGCATGAACTTTTGCTTCTACTGTTTTTCATGAAGAATATTTGAAAATTATTTTGGGGATTATCTTTGGAACATTTTATTCATACTACAAATGGAAATGCAAAGAAAACATGATGTTTAACTTTAAGGCAATTAAAATCAGAAAGGTACAGATACATAACTATTTATTTATAATGTATTATTTGGCATACTATCATATTATACTATTTATCATTTGGTTAGTCCTATGGGACATGTGTATAGTGACACAGATGGAAAGTGTGATATCATGAGATAGGTAACTAGGAAGTTTATTAGATTCTTTTGGGTTGAAATTTCAAGAATAAGGTTGAATTTGAAAATGGAGACAATGGAGAGACAGAGAGAGAAATGTGAGGATGTAGAAAAGGGCACCTTAATCTAAGTAGGCAGAAACAAAGGCAACATAAAAATTAGATTTTAGTATTTAAATAGTATTTAGTTGTGACACTGGGATGCAAACTAAAGTACAGTAGAACCTCCATAGTTGACCACCTCCCTGCATTGATCACCTCCTTAAGTTGACCTAATTTTCACAGACCAGACATGCACCACATGTACGTATAGGTACAGTAGGGCTAGTTCCTTATGGTGACCACCTCCATACACTGACCAGTTTGTTACAGTCCCTTGGGTGGTCCACTTATAGCAGTTCTACTATAGATCGATATAGCATAAGCATAAGTTACCAGATATCTGAATCATTTTCTTATAGATTTTAGACACAAGTACTCAAAGCCAGTAACCTACTTGAAAGCTCTGGAAGGTTGGTCCCACCACTCAACCTACATGAACATTCTCCTTTTTCAAACCCCCAAAGCTACAATAATGTTGCATATTTAATTAATTTTCCACTTATACATGAACTTCCCTGTCACATTTTTTAAATTCTCTTGATTGTCTTAAACTGAAAATTAAGCCTTATTGCTTTACTTTTCAGAATCATGAACTCTTTGAGGGTGGGGTTTAAATATAATGTTCTGTATGCCCCGTATTGTTCCCATGTCTCACATAGGCACTACTCAACAGGATTTTTCATTAGACTGTGTACTTCATGTGGACATTTTGTTTTGATTTATTATTCCCCAGTAATCAATGCTGTTGAATTGTATTCCACTAAAAAAAGATATGTTGGAATCCTAACCCCCAGGAGCTCAGAATTTAATCTTACTTGAGGGTAGAATCTTGAAAGGCATAAGCAATTTTTTTTTTCCTTTTTTGGGAGGCATCTTGTTAGTCTCCATTTATTTATTTATTTATTGCAGTTTTTGGCCAGGGCTGGGTTTGAACCTGCCACCTCCAGCACATGAGACCGGTGCCCTATGCCTTTGAGCCATAGGGCCGGGCCCTAATCCAGTTCTTACAAATCTTTTGTAAGAACCCTAATTCAGGGTTCTTACAAAAAAGAGGAAATTTGGACACAGAGAAAAACATACCTAGCAAAATGATGTGACATGACACAGGAAGACAACGACAGCTTACGAGCCAATGACTCATAGAACAGATTCTTTCTCCCAGCCCTCAGAAGGAACCAACCCTCCCATCACCTTGATTTTAGATAGCAGCCTTCAAATTGGAGAGACAATACATTTCTATTGTTGAAGCTACCCTGTTTCTGGGACTTGTTACGGCAGCACCAGCAATCCAGTCCATCCCCTAAAATGACTTTAGTATCCTTTTGAAATCTTTCAACCACGTGAGGCAAAACTAAGTCATTTAGGCCTTACAGTTTGTAAATTACCCTCAATTCCTTATCTCACCAGCTAATTGCTCAACCTCTGCTTCTCTTGGCCTTGGAAGACCTGACCTTGACTGATAAATAGGAAAAGTGTCACTACACACTTCACCATTCCAAATACAGCTCATGTTCATAAAAGAAGTTTTATAAATACCTGCAAAGGTTATTTGTCAGTCAATTGCCAGTTGTCAATCATCTTTCAATTACTCATGTATGAATTATTCAGAGCTGGTTTAATCTCAGGCTGATTTCTTTTTGCCTCCAAGCACACATCTGATCTCACTCTGTTCCAGGAATTGATATGTGCTTAGGGAATGCAGACTGATTTTAATATTAGCCTGAACAAACACTCAAAAGGCTAAATCTGTTTCCAAAATAAATTAATGCATTCCCAAAGACAAATATGTATCATCTTTGCATTATCAGATGTTTTGGATTATTTAATACCGTGGCTCATTTCCTTGGTAATCAAAAGCATTATAATCTCTATGCTTATACTGTTTATCACTTTAGGTTATAAATTCTTAATCGTCAGTCAGGTGATCTTCATTTTGGTTTTCTGTCATGTTCAGGACAGCATTACACCACCTGCTGGTGTAGCTTGACACACTAGCAGAATTCTACCCAGCAATTTCAACTACTTAAGAGCTTAAGTAGTTCTGCTCTCTGTCATGAACAATTCCTGCCCCTGGTGACACCCATGTGTGATGCCATGTGGAGTCCGAGCTGTCATTTCATGCTATATACATATCTACCATCTTCCCAGTTCAATTTTGGCCCATGGATGGGTAACAGATCCATGATCACTAACTACAATCTCTTTCCTAAGTATTTGAGATTGAGATTCAGTGAGCGAATCTATCTCTCGTATCTTAAGTGAATTCAGAATCTGTGGATGGCAAGATCATCTGCTTTATGAACCAGAAAGCAGACAGAGAAGGCAATAATTAAGGAAAAAAAGGAAACAAAAGTTCAAAGAAGAGAAACCACTTGCTGAGCTACCCCAGATCTGCTTTGGTTCCTTTCAGATGCCCGGTTGCAAACCTGCCCTTGAGTGCTGTGAAACTTCTCTATACCCTTATGAATTTTCACTGATAAGAATTTTAACTGTTCAATGAAGAGATTGGTCATGTCTTCTGCAACTAACATAGAAATTATCTGGTCAATTCCCTTCTCTCCCCCCCTCCTTTTTTGCAAATAAGCATACTGGGATCCAGTTGTATGTTCAAATTCACGAAGAATTTGAATTAGAACTAGGAAAAGGACACACACCTCCAAATTCCCAGTCATTTGTTTTGAGATAATTATTCAATGCAGTTCTTTATCTTTGAAAATAACAGTGTTGGAACCTAAAGACTGGTAAATTGATCTCTTGCTAAAATAATTATCATTTTCTGGATGGTTGTCTACTATGCACTATTTGTATTCCTGGCCCCAGTGATACAGCAGTGAACAAAACAAATGAGGTCCCTGATCTCGTGAAGCTTATAATGTGAAAACTGGTCTCTATCATCCATATAGTTGAATCTTTCTAGGACTATGAGTAGATGTGCACAAATGTATTTCTTCTGCTGGGTCTTCCCTGAGACAAAGTTCATGAATATGCAAAAGGGTTGGCTGCAGCCACAGGTACGTTTTGGTCTCCATGGAATGCTGAGAAGCCAGCTGGTCCCCAGGAAGCAATGAGGAAAGGAAATACAACATAAGGCATGGTAAAGCATATTTACACAGTTTATGCCCCATGGCTCAGTCCTGTCCAATATGTCAGCAAACTGAGAAAGCTTTAGGAATTTTAGCTCCTCAGAGAAAATGGTGGTTGTAAATATGCTAGATTTCTTGACTTTTTTTTTTCTTTTTTTTTTTTTTTACTGTTGTCATGAATTTGTCACTAATTGCCATAGACCTCCTGGCATCAATCAACTGACATTTATGCCCTAGAATTTAGGATTCTTAGTATTTTTAAGCTTTAAAGCTACATTTGCAAGCACAATCATGATAAGATCTCTCATGATCTTAAATGCTGCAGGTTAACTCATGTGTAAGAAGAGTTCAGTAACTGCTAACTGAAAAAAAAAAATTGTATTCCTCTGTTTTCCTCAAACTCAAACACAACTCAGAGCAAAGCAAAATGTTTACTCTTCCCATATGCTAGCACCACCACTTGCTACCACTGTTCCTTTCCATCCATGCTCTTCACCTCTGCAATTCAATGATCCAAGAGTACCTAATACCTCCTTCCTCTCCTTGAGCTCAGACAGCCTCTCCAACAGTCATTGCTCTACCTTTCTTTATTGATGGTAGGTGTTTTGTAAAGCACCTGAAGATTCCAGATACATTCTTTTTCACTAGAGGATATAACCACGTGACTCCATCTGGCCAATGGGCTATGGAGAAATTTGCTCAGAAAGGATTTTCCTCTATGATAAAATGAACATGTTCAAAGAAAGTTCCTTCCCCTTACCTCTTGCTTTTTAAGCTTTAGAGCTACTGTGAAGCGTGCATTTGTTGTAGCCAACTTGCTACCCCAGTGGAAGCTTGAAACAATCTCAGGGAAGTCCATTCACAGTCCCACCATTACTGAGCATTTGACCAGTCCAGGCACCCCCTGCCTCTTCCACATTCCTTGTTACATTGGGAAAACCAATCTCTATTCAAAGCCACTTTCAACTGGGTGTTTTGGCACTGGCATTCAACCCATGCTAACAGATATCAAACTTCTACAGCACATAATTTACACCTTTATATCTTATCTTATAGACAGTCATTTCTAACTTACACTTATATTGTTCATTACAGATAACTAAGGTGTTGTTCTCCCCATAGATTAAAAAAAAGACCATGCTAAAGCTAGAAGCAGTGTCCTATTTGAAGGCACATAGCTGGTAAAGGGCAATCCTGACTTTAGCTCTTATCATCATTGAGGTATGGCTTTTCCTGGATAATTAGCCAGCTGCTGGTTATTTTTAATAATGCTATATTTTCATGGGTTCTTCTTTCACAATTAGCCTTCCTGCCAGAAAGCTATGTTTATGTGAATGTTTGTTAACCGATGACTTCATAAATCGTATTATAACTATGCCGGGCCATGGCTTCCCTGTGGAGATGATCCTATAAATGGTCCACACATTAAGACAACCCAGAGTATTCCTCAAAGTCTGTGAGAAGCAGAGTATAGATTAGTAGTTATACATCGTATGTAGTAGCTATGACTGTGGGCCCAACATAAGATAACCCTGTGTTTGAATCATCTCTTTATTTCTCTAAATCCCATGGTTATAACACCTTATCTTAGCCATTGTCATAGAAAATCATTTAAGAATTGGTGTCTTTGTAGTTCCCCAAATCTAATGTACATGGCACAGTTGTATGGGAGATGCTAAAAATGTGTTCAAATGAAAGAAATATAAGTAAAAGTCACTTAATATTTCTTTCATTGAGGTTAGTATTTAGTAATATAAGTTTCCTCAAGAGAATATATAAAGGCAAAAGATAGATATTGAGTTCTCATGGTTACTAATCCAGTCTTGTTATTAATTCTTACCTCTATCTCCCCAAATCATAGGAATAATGGTTAAGATAATGTGTTTTGCAGCTCCCAAAATGTTACAGCAGAAGAGCTTTGGCTGGGTTTCCAAAAACATAAAAATGCATAATTGCCCACAGCATAATTTCTTGTAAGCCTTAATCCCGGGGGCTCAAACTAAGGTTTTTCGTTGCCACATTAACCTCTTACAGCTTATCCTAACGGATTCCTTTGCATTTTCTCTTTCTCAATGTGCTTTTTGTTGTGTGTGGTCACAGTTACTTTCAGAGTCTTCTTTGCTCAATGAGACACAAGAATCCAGTTCTTTCACAGAAAAAGCAAATTAAAAAGTTATTAAAGCATGTATCGCCACTTGACAAGCCCCTCTGGATCCATTTGAGCTTATGACCATGGTGAGTCTTTAGGAAGGTTTTTATTTCACAAACCACTGAGCCCTTCCAAGCCACATGCTGTCTGATAATTAGGGGCTATATTATCTGTGATAGAAACCCAGTACTGAAGAAAACAGTGAAAGAGACGAATATAGACAACCAGCTGTTGTTTTTCTGCCACTGTACCGGTTGACTTAAACTATGTTGCCATCCAAATTTATTTGGAGCCAGAATCTCTTTTTTCTCACAGTAATGCAACGGCAAACAGAATACTGTGCCATCTTGGCTATATTGCCGTATCAATAGCTAACATCTGTGTGGGCTTCACCATTTACGACGTGCTTTTATTTCATTTATCTTATCTAACCTTCACAGTATACTTGCTAACTAGGAAAATGTGACCTGATTTTAGAAGTAAAACAGATAAAGTGACTTTGTCTGACTCATCCAAGGTCCAGTGGTGGAGTCAGGGCTATCAGGCTCCCACCTGGTCCTTCATTGCTGTCATCAGTATCTGTGGTTCAGCATTTTTGGTGCCTGTGAATACTTCAGCTGTTTTTTCCCTGTTGTCTTAGGTGAGCTGTACTGGAGTTTCTACTTTTGCCTATAGTAGAAGTTATTTGAGTAACACCATTTTGCACTCCTCTTTCAACCACCTTGACTGAGGACCATTGGTCATTGGATCAGGCCAAATTGATTGGTAATTCCAAACTGCTGTTCTTTGCTGAGCTAATAGAAACAGCAGGATCTTATGGCACTAATCCCCAAGAGATACTTGAAAACAAAGCACCGTGGCTATTTTAAAGATTTCTTCCTTGGTAACTGCCTTCTCACTCCAGCTCAGCAGCTATAAATTGGAGATACTTTAAGACCAAGTTTTACCAAATGAAAACACATCCAGGGAATTTTTAGAAATTTGTCCATAATAAAGTTCCTCGGTTGTATTAATCTTTGTGTTGCCTTTGGAGCTACACTTACTGATATTGCAGATCCTGCTTCTTGGCGGCTGAAACACAAATTTATAATTGTTACTTCTGTTCCTCGAAGGCAAACTTGGACTTCATCAATTGCTTTACTTCAGCTTTTCACCTGGCATCCTTAAGTTGTCCCTTATGACGCTGGCAAACAATTGTAGCATCCTCATCTTTCATATAACACATTTGCAAGTGAAAGACGTGTGACTATTTTAGTGAAAATATGAGTACTGATATTTTAAGTATTCCTGATGCTTCCTTTGTGTTTATGTGGTGTTTAAAGAGACTGTTGTTTTTACACTGTTACCATCTAGCACTCCTTGAAAAGGCAAAGAAAAGGCAAATGTTATGGACAGTACTGAAAAATATATTTTAAAGGAAATGTCTTCCTTCAACGCTATCCCCGGTGCTCCTTCTCCTAGTTTACTATTTCCTTGCTGTCTCCTTTTTATTCTTTCTGATATTTCACTGATGCTCTGCAGAAATCTAAGAAGTGTGAAGAAGCGTGGCATTAATTCCAGAGGAAACTTGGTTCAAATAAAAATCTTTGCTCCCACTTTAAATTAAGGTTATAAACCCCAAAGTACCAAAATGTATTGCACATTTTAATACAAAATGTATTAAAAACCAAAAGTATTTCTTTTATATTATGTGTGGCTTCATTAATACTCCCTAGATCTAGGATCCTTTCCCCCTGAATTTTTGTAGTGATTTCTTAAGATTAGAATATATGCTTTGGAAGAATTTACGAAAGGTTGCTAAAGATACTTAGGGAAGCCTGAAAGGAGGGTCCCAGTCTGCAATATTAAAGTGACAGGATGAGTGTGGATCAGTCTCCTATGTGTATTACAATGACCTTCTCCAAGTTCCTGGAACGTGCTCAGCTTATTCACATTTGTCAGGCCTTAATACCTTCCAGTCTTGTACCCGCCATTTTCATTTCCACTATCTTTGTGCACATAACTTTCTCAAACACTGAGACTCCACCTGAGTGTCAGGTCTTCAAAGAAGTCTTCCTTTGGTCACTCTAATATATATAGAATCTTTTATTCTATATCACTGTGCTTTATAGGCCATTCATTATAATTATTTATATTTGATTTTGTCTTTCTCAACAAAATGCAATCTTCATGAAGCTAGAGATCTTGTTTATCTTATTTCCATTTTATTTCTAGCAAGTAAAGTGGGACAGAAACCCAATTCATGTTTGTTGAATAAATAAGTGAAGTATTTCCTCGCAATTATTCTCAATTATAGGCCCGTTACTGGCAGGCAGCTGGGCTGAGGAATACAAAGAGGTGTGAAATGACAGAGCTCTTCACATAACTGCTTTAAACTTTTGTTTAATATTAAGGTATAATTAACTTACAAAAAATTGTTTCTTATATAAAGTATGTAAATTGACATTTTGATGTATTTATAGACAAATAATCACCCCAATTAAGATAATAAACATTAACATCACAACTACTCCAAAATTTCCCCTGCTACTTTGTCAGCCCCTCTTCTCTACCCTTCTCACATATCACTAGGAAAATACTATTAGACTTTTCTGACACTAAAGTTTAGGGGTTTTCCTGACATTTCATATAAATGGAGTTACAGTGTATGTGATTGTTTGGGGCCTGACTTTTTACACTGGACATAATCAATTTTAGTCTCTCCCTTATTTCATGGATCAATAGTTCATTCATATCTGTTGCTGGATAGTATTCTAAGTGTATCACAACTTGTTTATCCATTGACTGTTGATGGACCTTTGGGTTATAGTTTGGACTACAACAAATAAAACTGCTATGTGCAGGCATCTAAACTTTTTGTAGCTGAAAATGTTTTCATTTCCATTGGGTAAAAACCTAGAAGTAGAATGGGTAGGTCATATAATAGACATATGCTTAAAAATTTAAAAACTGCCAAGTTGTTTTCCAAAAGCGCTATACCATTTCACATTCTCATCAACATAGTAGGAGCTTTACAGTTCTTCCACATCTTTGCCAACACTTCTTATGATCAATCCCGTCAAATAGGAGGTGGAAGTGTACAACTATCTCATTTTGGTTTTAATGTGTATTTCTATAATGAATAATGATGTTGAGTATTTTTATGTACTTATTTGCCATCATCTCTTTGGTGAAGTGTCTATTTAAACCTTTTATCTATATTTTTTGAATTGTCTTTCCCTTCACTATTGACTTGTAAAGGTTCTTTGTATGTTATACCTATGAGTTTGCTGTCAGTTATATGTTTTTTAAATATTTTTTCTTAGTCTGTGGCTTTTTTCACATCAATGTATTTTGAGAAGCAAAGTTTTTAATTTTAATAAAGTCAAATGTATTGCTATTTTTATTTCATACTTTTTATTTTTTGCCATGTGTAACTATCTTTACCAAGCCCAAGACAATTAAGATTTTTACTAGAAATTACATAGTGTTTTAGCTGGTATATTCAGAAATTTTAGACTTTTAAAGTAAATTTTTATACATAGTATTGTTTTAATTTTGTACCTGGTATGATGTTAATTTTGCATATGGTTAACTGATTGGCTGCCAATGACTTTCTGCTTGCTCATGCATCATTTTTTGAAATGATTATTATCATTTCTCAATGGATTTTGTTTAAGACATTTGCCAAAAATAATTAGCCACATATGTCTGGATCTATTTCTGAACTCTCTATTCTATTTCATTTTACTCATTTGTCTTTAAATCAGAGTTACACACCTTTTATTACAATAGTGTTTAATAAGTATCAAATCCAGCAGTTTAAGTTCTTTAACTTTGTTTTATTTTTTAATTTTCTTTTGGCCCTTCCATTTTCATACAACTTGTATAATCACTTTTTTCAATTTTTAGTATTTAGAATGGGATTTAACTAAATCAATAATAGATTTGTAGAGACTTAAAATTTTTAACAATATTGATTCTTCTGGTCCATGAACATTCAAGCAATTCCTACTTAATTTCTCTGAGCAATATTTTGAACTTTTCACCAAATAAATCATTCACAACTTTTATCAGATTTTTCCTATTTCACATTTATTATGCTATATGGTGACATGTCATCATTAAGTATAATGTTAGCTAGAGGTTAATCAGTTTTGTTAATTTGTTATTTTTCAGTTTATTAATTTATACTCTTATCTTGTTTCATTCTTCCTTAGTTATAATTTGTTCTTCCCTTTCTACTTTCTTAAGGTGGAAATTTGGGTCATATATTTGAAACTTATTTTCCTTTATAACATGTTCTGGAGGCATAAATTTTCCTTTAAACACTGTTTAGTGCATTCCACAAATAGTAATACATTGCTTTTTCATTTTCATTTGTATAAAAATAAACTCTAATTTTTCTTTGGGTCTCTTTAACCCTATTAGAAATGAGTTTTTCAGTTTTTATGTATGGGGATTTTGCAATTTTTTATCCATTTCTAATTAAAATATTATCTTTGAACATATTTCATATTAATTGAATCAGATCAAATGCATTGAGACTTATTCTATAGTGAGAATATGATCTACCTTGGGATACTCAAAAAGAATGTATATTTGTTGGATGAAGTTTTCTAATACTTAGAATAGGTCAAATAGTTCCATTTGAGTAATATCACTTTTCTATACACTTGCTAATTTTCTATGTACACAATTTATAATTTATTGATAGAAAAGTACTTAAATTTCCAACTATAATTATGGATGTCACAATTATAATTATGCATTTCAGTTTTATCAATTTTTGCTTCATGCACATTGAAGCTATGTTACCAGATGCATAAACGTTTGATTACCTCATCTTACTTGTATCTGTTATTATTATGCACTAATTCTTTTTCTAACAGATATTATTCATTGTGCTGAAATCTAGTTGGTCTGAGATCAATATAGGCTCCTGAGTTTTGTATGGATTAATGGGGGAATGATAACAGTTTTTCCATCCCTTTACTGTTAAGCCCTCAGTGTATTTACATTTAAAGTGTGCTTAAAAAAGTACTTCCACTTTCAGCCAAGGCATATTTACCTTTCCAGCACAAACAACTAGAACACTGGAAAAAACATATGAAACCATTGTTTCCAACATTGATATCATGCAGTGCAGACCAGCCACTTCTGAAAGTGTACAAACAAGTGTAGTGAGTTCTGCTATTGCCAGAAGCTAACTACATAGAGCAAAAGAAATAGAAAAAAAAAAAAAAAAAAAAAAAAAAAAAAAGAAAACTAAAAGCATAAATAAGCAGAACATCATTGAACTGTGAAATAACTTTAAGTGGCCTAATGTATGCACAATTGTGGTTACTAGAGAACAAGGAGAGAAAAAACAACAGAAAAATAAACATTGAAGAAATAATGGCTGAATCTTTCAAATTTGAGAAAAACAACAAATTATCAGATCTGAAAATCAAAATACATCAAACTGCAACAAAGTCAAATTTCTAAAAAAAACTCAATATCTTAATAAAGAAAAAAAAAATATCTTGGGCAGCACCTGTGGCTCAGTGAGTAGGGAGCCGACCCCATATACCGAGGGCCCAGCCCAAACTGCAACAAAAAAATTGCCGGGCATTGTGGTGGCGCCTTTAGTCCCAGCTACACTGAAGGCTGATGCAAGAGAATCACCTAAGCCCAAGAGCTGAAGGTTGCTATGAACTGTGACACCACAGCGCCTACAAGGGTGACAAAGTGAGGCTCTGTCTCTAAAAACAAAAAAAAAGTCTCAGGAAACTATGGGTTGGCTAAGAACATTT
>CAUYPK010074979.1:0-13964 GCA_963574355.1 Loris lydekkerianus
TTAAAAACATTCAGTGGGGAAAAGATTCCCTATTTAACAAATGGTGCTGGGTGAACTGGCTGGCGAACTGTAAAAGATTGAAACTGGACCCACACCTTTCACCATTAACTAAGATAGACTCTCACTGGATAAAAGATTTAAACCTAAGACATGAAACTATAAAAAATACTTGAAAATTTTAGGGAAATATGTTGAAGAAATTGGTCTGGATGAATATTTTATGAGGACTCCCCAGGCAATTGAAGCAGTATCAAAAATACATTACTGGGACCTGATCAAACTGAAAAGCTTCTGCACAGCCAAGAACATAGTAAGTAAAGCAAGCAGACAGTCCTCAGAATAGGAGAAAATATTTGCAGGTTATTCCTCCAATAAAGGTCTAATAACCAGAATTTACAGAGAACTCAAACATATTAGCAAAAAAAGAACAAGTGATCCCATCTCAGGGTGGGCAAAGGACTTGAAGAGAAGCTTCTCTAAAGACAGACACATGATCTACAAACACATGAAAAAAAGCTCATCATTCTTAATCGTCAGAGAAATGCAAATCAAAACTACTTTGAGATATAACCTAACCCCAGTAGGAGTAGCCCACATGACAAAATCCCAAAACCAGAGATGTTGGTGTGGATTTGGAGAAAAGGGCACACTTCTACACTGCTGGTGGGAATGTACACTAATACATTCATTTTGGAAGGAAGTTTGGAGAATACTTAGAGATCTAAAAATAGACCTGCCATTTGATCCTATAATTCCTTTACTAGGTATATACTCAGAAGACCAAAAATCATAATATAACAAAGACATCTGTACCAGAATGTTTATTGCAGGCCAATTCATAATTGCTAAGTCATGGAAGAAGCTCAAGTGCCCATCGACCCACGAATGGACTAGTAAACTGTGGTACATGTATACCATGGAATATTATGCAACCTTAAATAAAGATGGAGACTTTACCTCTTTCATGTTTACATGGATGTAGCTGGAACATATTCTTCTTAGCAGAGAATCTCAAGAATGGAAGAAAATGTATCCAATGTACTCAGCCCTACTATGAAACTAAATTACAGCTTTCATATGAAGGCTATAACCCAACTATAGCTCAAGAATATGGGGAAAGGGTCAAGGGAGGGGAAGGGAGAGGGGAAGTTAGGGTGGAGGGAGGGTAATGGATGGGACCACACCTACGGTGCATTTTAGAATGGGTACAGGCGAAACCTACTAAACACAGAATACAAATGTCTACATACAGTAACTAAGAAAATGCCATGAAGGCTATGTTGAACAGTTTGATGAGAATATTTCAGATTGTATATGAAACCTGCACATTGCACCCCTTGATTGTACAAATGTACAGAGCTATGATTTAACAATTAAAAAAAATAAATAAATAAAAAATAAATAAATTGGTTTCATAGTAGTACTGGGTACGTTGGATTTTTTTTTTTTTTTTTCCATTCCTGAGATACTTTACCAGCTCCATCCATGTAAACATAAAAGAGGTAAAGTCTCCATCTTTTTTAAGGCTGGATAGTATTCCATGATATAAATACCATAATTTATTAATCCATTCATGGGTTGATGGGCACTTGGGCTTCCTCCATGACTTGGCAATTATGAATTGAGATCCAATGAACAATCTGATGCAAATATCTGTTGCAAAGTGATTTTTGGTCTTTTGGATATACACCTAGTAGAGGAAATGCAGGATCAAATGGTGGGTCTACTTTTCGATCCATTTAAGTGTTCTCTAAACTTCTTTCCAAAAGGAACATACTAGCTTGCATTCCCACCACCAGTGCAGAAATTTTCCCTTTTCTCCACATCCATGCCAACAACTGTATTTTTGGGATTTTGTGATGTGAGCTACTCTTACTAGAGTTAGATATTTCAGAGTATTAATAGTTTGCATTTCTCTGATGATTGAAGATGATAAGCTTTTTTTCATGTGTCTGTAGACCATGCACCTGTCTTCTTCAGAGAAGCTTCTGTTCATGTCTCTTGGCCACAATGAAATGGGATCACTTGTTATTTTCTTACTAATAGGTTTGAGCTCTCTGTGGATTCTGGTTATTAGACCTTTGTCGGAAATATAATCTGCAAAAATCCTCTCGCATTCTGAGGACTGTCTCCTTGCTTTACTTACTGTGTTCTTGGCTGTGCAGAAGCTTTTTAGTTTGATCAGGTCTCAGTAATGTGTTTTTGGTGTTGCTTCAATTGCCCAGGGGGTCCTCCTCATAAAGTATTCTCCAAGGCCAATTTTTTCAAGTGTTTCCCCTGCTCTCTCTCCAAGAATTTTTATAGTTTGATGTGTTACGTTTAAGTCTATTATCCAGTGAGAGTCAACTTTTGTTAGGGGAGAAAGGTGTGGGTCCAGTTTCAATCTTCTACAGGTTGCCAGCCAATTCACCCAGCATCATTTGTTAAATAGAGAATCTTTCCCCCAATTTATATTTTTGATGGGCTTATCAAAGACCAAATGACAAGTGTCTGGCTTTATCTCTTGGTTCTCAATTATGTTCCATATACCTAACTCTCTATTTTCGTGTCAATACCATGCTACTTTTATCACTGTACATTTATACCATAATCTGAAGTCTGGTAGCATGATTCCTACTGATTTGTTTTTATTTCTGAGTAATGTCTTGGCTAGTCAGGGTTTTTTCTGTTTTCATATAAAATGAAGTACTAGGTTTTCCAGATTTTTAAAGTATGACAGAGGTGCTTTAATTGGGATTGCATTAAATCTGTAGATTGCTTTGGGTAACATGGACATTGTAACAATGTTTATTCTTCCCAGCCATGAGCATGGTATGTTTTTTGATTTGTTAACATCTTTGACTATTTCTTTTCTCAAAGTTTCATAGTTGTCTTTATAGATATCTTTCATGTCCTTTGTTAGGTACACTCCCAGATATTTCATGTTCTTTGGGACTATTTATTGTAAAGGGAATAGAGTCCTTGATTGTTTTTTCATCTTGACTATGGTTGGTATATATAAAGCTACAGATTTGTGAGTATTGATTTTGTATCCTCAGATGCTGCTGTATTCCTGGATCACTTCCAAGAATTTTGTAGTTGAGTCCCTGGTGTTTTTCAGATATTCAATCATATCATCTGCAAGGAGTGAAAGTTTGATCTCTTCTGATCCTATTTGTGTACACTTGATTGCCTTCTCTTGCCTGATTGCGATGGCTAGGACTTCCATTACAATGTTAAAAAGCAGTGGAGACAATGGGCAACCTTGCCTGGTTCCTGATATGAGTGAAAATTATTTCAATTTTACTACATTCAATACGATACTGGCTGTGGGTTTGCTGTAGATGGCCTCTATCAATTTAAGAAATGTTCCTTCTATATCTATTTTCTTTAGTGTTCCCATCATGAAAGGATGCTGGAAATTATCAAAAGCTTTTTCTGTATCAATTGAGAGAAACATATGGTCTTTATTTTTTATTTTGTTTATGTAATGTATTATATTTATATATTTATATATATTGAACCATCCATGTGACCCTGGGATAAAACCCACTTGATCATGATGTATAATTTTTTTGATGTGTTGCTGGATTCTATTTACTAGGATCTTATTGAATATTTTTGCATCTATATTCATTAGAGATATTGGTCTATAATTTTCTTTACTTGTTGGGTCTTTTCCTGCTTTGGGGATCAGGGTGATATTTGCTTCAAAGAATGTGTTGGGAAGTATTTCTTCTTTTTCAATGTTTTGGAAAAGGTTATGTAATATAGGTACAAGTTCCTCTTTAAAAGTTTGGTAGAATTCTGATGTGAAGCCATCTGGTCCTGGGCTTTTCTTTTTGGGGAGATTTCTTATAGTTGATGCTATTTCAGAACTTGATATAGGCTAGTTCAACTTTTCCACTTCTTTCTGGATAAGTCTAGGAAGATGGCATGTTTCCAAGTATTGGTCTATTTCCTTCAGATTTTCATACTTCTGAGAATAGAGTTTTTTGTAATATTCATTAAGGATTTTTTGAATTTCTGAGATGTCTGTTGTTATTTGGCCTTTATCATTTGTTATTGATGAAATTAGGGATTTTACTCTTTTATTTCTGGTTAGGGTAGCCAAAGGTTTATCTATTTTATTGACCTTTTCAAAAAACCAACTTTTTGATTGTTTGATTTGTTGTATAATTTTTTCATTTTTAATTTCATTTAATTCTGCTCTAATTTTGATTATTTCTTTTCTTCTGCTGGTTTTGGTGTTGGAAACCCAGTTGTTTGAGATGTCCCATTAAGTTGTTGACTTCTTCTCTTTCCATTCTTTTGAGGAAGGCTTGCAATGCTATAAATTTCCCTTTATGGAGGGAAACTACAACTCCAGGAGCATTTGTAGCAT
Organism: Loris lydekkerianus; assembly: GCA_963574355.1. Classification (NCBI taxonomy): domain Eukaryota; kingdom Metazoa; phylum Chordata; class Mammalia; order Primates; family Lorisidae; genus Loris; species Loris lydekkerianus. Next base: position 4,364 of record CAUYPK010074979.1, read on the forward strand.
CCCACAGTTTCTGATAATTCATGTCTTCATTATTGTTTTGTTCCAAGAATTTGGTAATTTCCTGGTTAATCTCATCTATGACCGAGCTGTCATTTGGCATGAGGTTACTTAGTTTCCATGTTTTTGTATGAGTATGCAGATTTTTTTGTTACTTAGTTCAACTTTTATTCTGTGATGGTCTGAGAAGATGCGAGGAATAATTTCTGTTCTTTTAAATTTTCTGAGGTTAGACTTGTGACCCAAGATGTGATCAGCTTTGGAGGATGTTCCATGAAGAATGTGTATTCAGTTTTGTTAAGATGAAATTTTATGTAGATTTCTGTTAAATCTAATTATTGAATGGTTAAATTTAAGTCTAGAATTTCTTTGCTTAGTTTCTTATTGGAGGACATAGGAGGATCTATCCAACACTGCCAAAGGGGTGTTAAAATCTCCAACTATTATGGTTTTAGGGGTTATCAAATTGCTCATGTCTGTTTTGGGTCACTCTTATAAATTGAGGTGCATTCTGGTTGGGTGCATAAATCTTAATAATTGAAATCTCATCCTTTTGAGTGTTTCCCTTGACAAAAATGAAGTAACTATCCTTACCTTTCCTTACTTTCATTGGTTTAAAGCCTATTGTATCTGTGAATAAATTGCAACACCTGCTTTTTTCTGATTTCCATTTGCCTGAATTGTAGATGTCCATCCCTTCACCCTGAGTCTATATTTATCTTTCAAAGTAAGATGAGATTCTTGTATGCAGCAGATATCTGGCCTGATTTTTTTTGTAACCGGTCAGCCAATCTGTGCCTCTTTAGAGGACAGTTTAAGCCATCCACGTTAATTGAGAGTATTGAGAAGCCTGGGAGTATTTTGGGTGTTGAGTTTTTCAAAAGTCCACTGGACATTTTTAAACCTTTTACCACTGTGGAAGTTGGGATTTGATCAAAAGTTTTTGAGTGAGTTTACTTTAGTGGTAGAGCATTATGTTGGTCATTGTGGAGGATGGAGAGCTGGGTTAGTTATGGCAAATTCCTTCAACATGTGAATGTCATTAAAATATTTAATTTCTCCATCATAAATGAAACTCAGTTTAGTTGCATACAGGATTCTGGGTTGAAAGTTGTTTTTTTGTTTTTGTTTTTGTTTTTGTTTTTTTTTGAAAGGTTGAAAGTCAATGATCATCTTCTTCTGGCTTGAAAAGTTTCATCAGATAGAGCCGCAGTCATTCTAATATTCTTCCCCTTGTAGATTTTGGTTTTCTTAAGTCTGGCTGCTTGCAGAATTTTCTCCTTTGTATTAATTTTGGTGAAGTTAATTATAATGTGCTTGGGAGATGCTTTATTTGGATTAAGTCATTCTGGGGTTCTGAAACTGTCTGTTATGTGAATTTCAGTATCTCTTTCTATGTTGGGGAAGTTCTCCTTGATTATCTCTTGGAGTAAAGCTTCTGTGCCTCTTGGAACATCTTCTCTTTCATGGATTCCTATCAGGAGAATATTTGCTTTTTTTGGAGTAGTCCCACAGCTCTCTAAGAGAATGAGCAGTTTTTGCTCTGCACTTCTCTTCCTCTTTGAGTGTTTGCGAGTGTTCAAAAGCTTTGTCTTCAATGTCAGATATTCTTTCTTCTGCCTACTCCATTTCATGTTTCTCACATCATGGAGGGCTGCAAATTCTTTTCTCAATGTGTCAAAATCTTTGGTGATTTTATCTTTGAATTCATTGAATTCTTGAGACAGCTTTTGAATTATTCCTAGCATTTTTAATTCCAACTTTTTTTTCCATTCTGTTAATCTTATTTGCCATCTAAATTCTGAACTCGATTTCGGACATCTGAGCAATTTCTTTATGAATGGGATCATCTGATGTGTCTGCTTTGTCATCCTTTGGCAGAGTTGATCTACTCTGATTATTCATGTTGCTAGAGTTTTTCCGATGATTCTGCCACATGGTGATTTTTCACTGTGTGACTAGATGGGCAGGTAAGGTGAAATTAGATTGGGGGCTCCTGATGTTGTGATTAACCACCTAGGAGCTGGGACTGGTGACTGTAGCTTTTTCCCCTCTGGCTTTGCAAAGGACCTGTACAGTATTACAGTCTAAGGCTCTGGGGACTTGCTTGGTGTGCTGTGGTTAGGTGGTTCTGTCTTGTATTCAGCTGGTCTTTGTCCAATCCCCTGAATCAGTGACTCTGGGTTGAGGTCTCAGCTCACAGGAGAAATATAAACAGTGGAGGTCTCTCTCAGTGGAGAAATACAAGCAACTAAGACACCCCACCCCCCATGGCAACAACTGGAATAGGAAAATCAACCTTTCCTGCTACTACACAACCTGGGTACCACCCTGGAGGGTCCTCAGGGGATTGGCCCAGGTCCGGAATTCCAAACCAATTGACCCAGTTAGCATCAACTCTCCAGTGAGAGAGTTCGACGGGTCTTTAGCAACTAGGTATCAGAGATCTACTGGCTGCTCAAGTGTGGTTCACTCTGGTGCTCTGTGGAGTCAGAAGGTCAGCCTGAGTAGCAGAGTTGGCTGAGGGGGGCTGGTGTCTCTTTCCCCACCTTGCACCTCTTTTGGCTCAGTCATTGGTAACCCCATGGGGCTGTGGTCCTGTTCTCTCCAATAAGCAGATGTGTCCAGGCTTTTTGCCTGCCAGAGTCAAAGGGAAGTCAGTGCTTCCTCAGCCCGGCCACCACTCAGCTAGGGGAGCTGAAACCTGCCTTCCTCAGGTACTCAATGGCACCTGGGGAGTGTTCCACCTGAGCTCAGTCTGAATCTGAGGATAACAAGTCAGCAAATGATTTTTCTGCCTTAGCCACTGTGCCTTTGCCCCAGCTGCTCTGCAGTACTGGTATCCCTATAGGTCAAGATGTGGCTTTCTCTGGCAGTCCTCAGAGTTGGGGAAGTATCTCTCCAAAATTAGACCCCAGTGGATTGCTCTACTGTTGCTGAATCTTCCTGGGAGGTGTCCCTCAGTGGCTCCCAGGTGGCTCCCATAGATGGGAAGGTGGCTAAAACAGTGGCTCTGAGACTGCAAGGCATGTGGCGACATGGTAGGGCAGCTGGGCAGTGTCTTGGGCAGGGCAAGGCATGGGGTACTCAGATCTGGCAGGGCAGGGCAGGGGCATGCAGCAGGCAGGCCTTCTCCCATACCTGGTTTGTACTTTCACAAAGCCAAGCCCAACAGCCTCCCCCACTTTGTCTGCACTACTGCTGGCCTCACTATTACAGTGCAGCTTTTCTTTCATGGCCCTTGCAATGCCCAGTCCTGGCAATGAACCATAGACATTCTGGTCTCTGCAGGGGTTAGGATTCTGGATCATCAGACAAGGGGGAAGAGTGGACTGGAAGTTCAAAACGGCAGGAAACGTTGTTAGTTCAACTTTCAAGCCTGGCAAGAGAGTTCTCAGGGTCACAGCAGGGTCCCTCTGAAGTAGTGCTTGTTTCCAGAAACTTTCTCCCATGAGTGAGACAAGAGGTCCTCAATTCACCATTTACCTGTAGAAAATCCACAGCATGCAAAAAAATAAATAAATAAATAAGAACAAAATCTCTTGGGGGAGGGGATGCACACTCTTTTTCTTTGGGATGAGTTTTATATCTGAAATTTGCTTTCTTGGAGTTGCAGCTTACCTTAGAAGAGGTGATGTGCAGTTGTCACTCTTCTCTCTCAGCTCAACTCCAAGTCTTCAGCTTTATTGGGTACTTTCTGGTCATTATCCTTCCCTCTGGATGGGAACTTCTGTTGAAAGCTTCCTCCAGTCAGCCATCTTGCCCCTCCCCCTTATGTATTACTTTTCAAAGTGAAATTGAATTACATTCACTCTAAAGATGGTATTAATCTGATGAATACTACAGTCACCATAAAACAGGCATGACTAAGATAGCTTTTTCTCTTACAATGTGTAAATATTTTTTTGGCACCCTCTATATGTAGCCCAAGAGAGGATGAGTGTTTGGTTCTTACACATAATCAATGTAATCAAAACCAGAAATAGAGATTTGTGACATTTTGATACCTGATAAGCTTTTCTAAATTTATTCTTACTGTACATCCAGGCTCTTTACCTGCACTCAGGTTTGCTTATTCATCATTTGAATTAGAAACCTAAAGTCTTGATAACTTTGAAATAATTTATGGGATCCTTTCCTATCCATAATCAAAAATTATAGAAAAGGAGAAACTGGGATTAACAAGGAAAGTGATGAGATAACTAAGTTTAACTGAATTCCCAAAATATGCCACTTTCTTGTAATCCTTGGAAAAACATTTAAATTAGATGCTATTGGTATTACTATTCTAGTTATTATTCACATTTAATGGGTGGGAAAACAGAAAGAAGTCTGTCTGGCCCAGTGAAAATCATTGCTCCATGTAAGTGTCAGAAATATTGGACCAAATAGCAATTTTGTCAATAATTTGCAATGGGACTTGGGCAAGTCACATAATGTCACTGAGGTATTTATATATCTTAGACTGACCATTTATAAGTTCTTTTAAATCCAAATTGGAACTTTATTATCTTCAAATAACAAATATATTTAACTAGAATATATATCTGAATACAGCTCATGTAATAATACCAATGGAATACATATATATTAAAATTTGCCATCTAAATTTTTAATATTACATTGATGATTAATTTCCATCCATGATAGTTTCAACAGCTGAGAAAAGTTATACAATACAAAGAATGCATATATAATTCAGAATGGTTTCAATTTACTGTTAACTGAAGGTATTTCAAATAAATAATTTCTATTAAAATAATGAATTTATTAAAATATTTTCTCATTCAGATGTGAAAGTCTTATTTAAATTGATTTCTTTATTATATCAAAGTAATTTCTATCAAAAGTCAAGAAAGACAGCTTGATCAAATCTTTAGTGGGGCAAGCTGGCTCCCTGGTGCTGAATTAGCCAGTCTATTAATTGGCATTGGAAGGAAAGACATAAATACTATTACATGTCATGTAAAGATGGCAAATTTGTGAAGGTGGTACAGGAAAAAGTGAATTGGGAAACATGGCTCTGGTGAGGTAACCAGGGCACCTATTCCATAGGCTCCTCTCATCTCCCTCTCCACTTAGCTGTTGTTACCAGTCATAGGATTCAAGCTGGTCCTGTGACAACACTAAAACCCACTTTCCTAATGGGCATTAATATGAAGATAATGAAGACATATTATGGAATATGTATTTTAGAGTCCCAATTATTTTCTTTCTTAGACCTAGCAGACTAAAATGTGAGGGGAAATTCTGTTTGTTTGTCATTTGTGGTGATTTAGAACTTGAAGAAATTTTTGAGTGGGCTAAATTAATGCAGATTTAATGATGATTTATATTATTCATTGAGGTACTTTGCTGTCTGCATGTGTTTAATAGTTGTATTAAAATGTGAATTTTATTGGCACCTTTATTTGAATTCTCATCTTAAATTCAGCTCAAGCATTGGTTTTTTGCATTTCTTATATATCCTGCTATCTCTCTGATAAATATTATTATACAACAGATGCATTCTTACTATAGGAGGTAAGCAGGCTTATTAAAAGGTGAATAAAGACATCTAGCAGGGAAATACACTATTAAGTGTACTTAAAAAATCATTTGGGAGTAAAGCCAAGGGAATTATCATGTATTGTAAGCAGAATCTTACAAAAATCAATACCTTTCTAACTAGACAGCCAATGAGGAAATGATAAGAGAAAGGCTAATGTGATTATTTATTGATATGTATTTAAACTGTAAGTCAAGTAAGGGTATATATTCTATGCTAACTGATAAAATGAGAGGTGGGTATTTTCCTATAATTTTCTCAAAGTAGAAAATATGTCAGATTATTAAAAAAGAAAGCATTTGGAAAGACTTGTTTGGGATATTTATTTGTGTTCCAATTTCAGAATGGTTTATAATATGTATAATAGAATCAGGTAATATGAATTCAGGTCCTTGTTCCAATGTTTAAGAGCTGTGGGCTTTGGAACAGGTAATTATTAATAATTATAACCTCAGCTTCACTGTTCTCAGTTCTTCAATATACTTTCCTTATTGAATTGCTGGGAAGATTACAAGAGTATAGAACAGAGAAAAACCTCAATAAATATTAGTTGTTATTTTTTTAAAACTAAAATATAAAATTTAAGCTAAGATCTGAAAATACTAATAGCAATACTAAAAGACTTCCCACAACAATATTTACTTAGGAATCTCTTTGGATAATCAAATTTTTCTATATCAAGTCAGTGAAATCAAATATCTCAATGTAACTACAATTCTCATTGAAATGATAGACCAATTTATATGTCTAGTCAATAAATCTAGTGATCAAGCCAAATTATTGACTTGTAGTCAATGTGCCATCTCATTGGTTGCATTTTATTTTGTATATATCCTCAATAATTTTTCAAGGATGCATTTACGTTATCTCCACCTTTTGCATACTTATCAATATAGGCTACCTTACTCGCTTTGTGAGTGTATGTATTAAAGCCTAGAATGAGGTAGTTATCCAGAATATACAGGTCAATGAATTCGCTGTTACAGTTCTATGATTTGGATTTCTATATGCTACAATCTTTATCAGTCCTTCAAATCTCCATATTTGATTTGACATATACCAAAATAAATAGCAGAAATTCACTTGTGAGAAAAGAAAAAGTTCAACTATAGGTTCCTTAAAGAGGGGAAGAAATAAGAAGAGAAGTTTGGCCCAGAGCCTTGGGGCATGCGAGCACCCCTCCTGTCACTGGGTGATCTTCCTGACCTCTCTCACCATGCTCACAGTTTTATTTTCTTACTCTACTCCATTATCCCTGTCTCACCAGTGCTCCTTGATCATCATGTGCCTGCTTGTTTTTCAACGGCAGTAGTTCTGGCTAGAATGCTCTTTTCCTCAGATAATAGCATGACTCAATCCCTCACTATATCAATTTTCACCTGCAGTGCATCTTACAAGAGCATATGTGAAACTTAGTAAATGTGGAATGTAAATGTCTTAGCACAATAACTAAGAAAATGGCAGGAAGGCTATGTTAACCAGTGTGATGAAAATGTGTCAAATGGTCTATGAAACTAGTGTATGGTGCTCCGTGATCATATTAATGTACACAGCTATAATTTAATTTAAAAAAATTTTTTTCAAGGTGACTTTCCTAATAAAGCATTCTCAGAGGATCCCACATTCCCTATCTTTTTCTTCTGTATGACTTCTTACCCTTCGCGAACTATTTTTTTAGTTGGACTCCTGACGCCCCACTCAGCCATTACCGTATATGAACATTGAGAGCAGGGATTTGTCTATTTCATTCATTGCTATAAAATCTTGAGCTTAGAACAGTACTTAGTATATGTTTAGCATTAATGCAATAATTTATTTAATAAATTATTGTATACATTCTGTCTGATGTTGGCTTTTCCCAAACCTCTATTCTCTATTACAAAAGATATTAGTACAAGTGGTTATTTATGAGATGATTCCAGAAATCAGGAGTAGGGAAGAGAAGGCGTAAGCCAGGGACAGGAAGGAACCCAACTGAGGGTACATAATCGGGCCAGAGCATATTACTAAAGGAATGGCATCCACACTACCAGGAAACCCTGGAAGATGGTATAGAGTACTCCAATTTACCCCAAGCAAGAGACAGCTATGGAATACATATTTACTAGCCATTCTCACTACTGGTTTGATGCTGCCTCTAGGCAGCTGCAGGGGAATTAATGCAATGAAAAAGGCACTTCTAGATTGGGCTCAGGTAGAGTTTGTATGTGTTTGTAATTAAAAGCCATTTGTTAGCCTGGCTACGTATGGTGGATATGAAGGGGTATAGATAGGGCATTGACATCATGTTTCAAATCTAAGGACATCCTACATCCAAGGACACTGAACCCCTCAGGGATTGTTCTGTTCTTCTCTTGTAACAAATTTTCAACTAAAGCTTTGTATTCTGCTGAAATCAGATTATAAAATGTGTAAAATTCATTTAAGTTAAAAAAAAAAAAAAAATTGGCAAGATACAATCCTAACAAGCGTCTAAGTGTGTCAGTGGCAAGAAGCCACCCTACCATGTATCCACATAACCAGAACATGGTTTAAGACTCATATGCATTGATCATTATCATCTAACACAACTATTTCCCCTTCCTTTCGTTAGCTTCTTTCAGTAATTCCTTTACAGTCTACTATTTGGGTTCTTAGGTCTCATCCTGACTACATAATTTGCTCTGCTGAAATGATTTTACATATGAAAATAAGAGATGATTTGACAAAAAGGACTTTAAGGTTACCAAAGAGTGAGATTGGCCACCAGAAAATGGTGTTGCCAAAAAGAGCTTTTTATTCACACAGCCTGGACTCCAGATGGAAAGAAATAATTTCCTTAAGCATTGTAAACCATATAAACCATAATATCTCTAAGATACCTGAGGGATAGGAAAAAAATAATATAAGAAACATGCATTCTAGATGCATATTAAAGACATTTATCTATGAAGAAAAACAAAAGGGATCAATGTTTTGTGTATTTTTGAATAAAGTTTGAACTGAGTCAGTATAAATCAGTTATTAAAAGAAAAAACTATGCCATTCAATACTAGTAATACTTGAAAATTAAAACTATTTCAATTTTAGTGCCATTCTTTAGAAATTCATACACAAAAAATAAAAGTATTATTTAATGAAAAAATTTAAAAATCTGAAAAACTAAGGGCACAATAAATATGTGAGGGCTTTGAATGTGTATGTGTGTCTTGACCTTATCTCTTCAAAATATTACTAAATTTTAGATCCAAATCTAAACCACCAAATGGAAATGTTAAAGAAGAAAAATAATAAGCACATGAATGGTTTACTAATTAATGAAATTCATTAACATGTTTTTGACTTTTAACATTCTGTACTGAACTCATTATGAACTTTTTAGTGTATATTTGGAAGATAAATGATTTGAAACAATTACTCAAAAAACTATTTTTCTTTAAGTAATCAGACTCTACCCCAATATCTTCCCCTCCCTTACAATACCACACCAAACATGCTTTGTTTAGTACAATTTATACATTTGGAAATTCTGTTCTACAGAAATGAGGGTATCAGCAAAAAGTAATAATAATGTGGGGAAACTTCAAGTTTCAGAGCTTGCTCCTCCTTGGTTTCAAATAAATGTATACCCTTAGTATTCAATGAAAATGTAATTATATGAGTATTCTGATTCTTGTATGAATCTGCTCTCACTGCAGTGTACCTATAAGCATATGTGTGTTTAAGTGTATGTGTTTTATATATGGCTTCAAAGATCAATAGCAATATGCTTTGTATGTACATACAACTGTTATTTATATATATGTACATACTGGATGTGCATGTGTTCTCTGTGGGTCCTTTTGTACTTGGTTTTATAAGGCAGATATCTCCCCTCTCCTTAGTTTTTATTAATGCATATCTAATCTATGTATATGAGATAAATGATAATTTAGATAAAATTTTCCCTATATTGCTAAATGTGTTTATAAATCTTGCAAAATAAATTATTCCACATTTCTGTAATAAAATAGTTTGGTTCTTCATGTTCACAATTAGTGATTGATACAATCACAGAAACTTCAAACATGAATGATA
>CAUYPK010074980.1:0-31173 GCA_963574355.1 Loris lydekkerianus
TAAAGAAAGATGGAGACTTTACCTCTTTCATGTTTACATGGATGGAGCTGGAACATATTCTCCTTAGCAAAGTATCTCAGGAATGGAAGAAAAAGTATCCAATGTACTCAGCCCTACTATGAAACTAATTTATGGCTTTCACATGAAAGCTATAACCCAGTTATAAGCTAAGAATATGGGGAAGGGGGAGGCTGGGCGGAGGGACAGTGATTGGTGAGATTACACCTATGGTGCATCTTACAAGGGTACTTGTGAAACTTAGTAAATGTAGAATATAAATGTCTTAACACAATAACTAAGAAAATGCCAGGAAGGCTATGTTAACCAGTGTGATGAAAATATGTCAAATGGTCTATAAAACCAGTGTATGGTGCCCCATGATTGCATTAATATACACAGCTATGACTTAATAAAAAAACAAACAAACAAAAAAACAAACATTTTAATTCTCAATTTATTTTTATAGTTAGGAATATGTTGTACCATATAGGTCAGTTTGTTTACTTAAAATTTCTTGTTTCTTGATTCTGTTACATATAAAGTTACATATGGAAAAAACATGTGTAAAAGGATGCCAGGATTTGAGTACACCATACAAGATTAAGGTTTATAGTGAAAGTTAATGTTTTTTTTTTTTTTTTCTTCAATTTTTAGCCGGAGCTAGGTTTGAACCCACCACCTCCGGCATATGGGGCTGGTGCCCTACTCCTTTTAGCCACAGGCACCGTGAAAGTTAATCTTTTACATGATTTCTGGGACTACCTTACATACTACTAAAGTATGGTATTTCTTCAATCATTCTGAATTCATAAACATTGTGTTTTTTTCCATGTTTATTGTTCTTAAGTTATATGCATTGTATTTTCATTTTTAATTATGTAAGTAATATATGTTAATTATAAAATATTCTTGCAATCTATAAAACACACAGGTCTAATCTTATTGTCATTTCCTCTCCAACAGAGATACTTTGGCATTTTAGTATTATATTCTGCTAAAAAATTATGTGATTTATAAATCTTTTTTTAACAAATTCATCCATTAGAATTTTAGGCTTTAGCTTCACTTTCAATTGCTCAAAAAACACGTTGATGTTGCTTGATTTTATTTATATTTCTTCTACTTTTCTATAAGCAGATATAACTTTTCAAAAATACAGTCAATTCCCCAACTTATATGTCGTTCTTCAAAAACATCAACTGTCTCAAGACAATGGGTACTGCAAATTTTACCTGAAACAAGGAGAAAGGATAACAAGTTAAAATTTTATGAATGATAACAGGGGTTCTTCTAAAAATAGAAGGGGCAGCGCCTGTGGCTCAAAGGAATAGGGCACAAGCCCCCTATACTGGAGGTGGCGGGTTCAAACCCGGTTCCGGCCAAAAACTGCAAAAAAAACACAAAACTTCAAATGATTTAAAAAACAGTATGTGTTACAGTGTTTATTCTTCTTTATAATCAAAATGGGGAAATGTTAAGGGCAGATTTTCTGAACTCTGAATTGTGATTACTTATACCTCCCAAGAGCAAAAATAAATAAATCCCCTCCCTAGAAAAGCTCAGATGTCTTCAACATAAAGCATGTAGCTAAAAGGATATATTACAGAGGTTGGTTTCTGTTCTAGGAGAAAATAATCTTCAGAAAGAAAGGTCTCTAACTTTTCAGTTTCCTATATATAGATACTAAAAATTCACTAACAGCTCAAAACAGTTAACCAACAACTTTATTTAAAACATTATAGCATAAGCCCATAACTTACCAAACAACCTTTTAATTTCAGCCTCCGGAACATAAAATGGTGGGCCTAAGTGAAAGAGAAATGTAGAGAAATAAAGAGAAATGAAGATTAATTCTATAACTCTTCTAATTCTGAAGAGAAATAAATTCTCAGGACTCACCTCTCAGCTTATAGCCAATGACCTAGGTGTTCTTATTTTACATGCAACTTAATTATCCAAAGAAGGGACTGTGTGGCATGTTCTGTATCTTCTTTAACGAATCAGGGATGGCAATGTTAGGTACCCACATCCAGCTCAGATGAGATAGCCACACAGCCAAGTGTCTTAGGAACATTGAAGTCAGAGTAGTATTCATCAGCAAATTCCTCTGGGTTTTCCTTCATTTTCTGGGGTACTGATCTTCTACCAACTTCTGCACTCACCCACATTCTATATGTCCCTCCTGCTTTGCTGCAGGGTATGGAGTTTATAAGGAACCTTAGCTTCTGCCCTTTTCGAGAGCAGTATTCTGCTCCTCCACCTCAGACAGGGCCTGCTATGTTTCCTTCCCACAGACCTTTCCTTAGGCCTCCTGTTCATGAGCAGAATTTAAATCAGATCAGCAGAGCTAACTTCTGTCTCTATTAATTTCTATTTTAATCTGATAGTCTCAGATATAATTAAGGATTATTATAATTAAAAAATCCTCATCTTTTAAGGAATTTTAAAGACTTGATTTACCCAAACAGAAAAAAAAATCCTGGCATATATAAATATTTATAGAACCACGCACTTTAAAAACTCAATTAAAAATCAAGGGGATTTTTACAAATTAAACCTCTATGTATTTTATTTTCATTTCTCTGTGAAAATAGAAGTCCAGCCACAACAAAGATTCAGTTTCAATGTTTAAATACATCAAAATGAATCCAGAAGAAAACATACATTTTAAAGATTCAAAATAAGGAGTTATAAAAGAATGCAATCAATAAATTATATAATTTCACAAGTTTACATCCAGCAACAATTTAGAGATTTTCCTGCATATCTCCTCCCACTCCCAGTCCACATTTCACCCTATCCTCCTTTGAGGGTACATTTGTATATATAGACAAAGGCCCAACACATTGCTACCACCATGGACGGCATGTACACAGTATACACAATGTTCACAGCAAGGCAACCAAATTTCTCCTTCCTCTTAATCCAGGGCTCAAAAGACTTTTATATTAGGCTCAACCATTTGCCCCTCTTCTACAGTTTGATCTATGAATGGTGGGCAAAATGGGAAAGGAACACAAGAAAAATATGTACAGTATGGAAAGAAAAAATAAATAGTTCCCATTAGCCACAAATGGAATTGTCTTCACCTATATATAAGCAGTATGCTTCCTATGAGATAAATTAAGATAAAATAATTTTTTTTTTTTTTTTTTTTAAGGCAGAGTTCCATTATGTCACGCTTGGTAGTGTGCTGCGGCACCACAGCTCACAGCAACCTGGAACTCTTGGGCCCAAGCAATTCTCTTGCCTCAGCCTCCCAAGTAACTGGGACCACAGGCGCCTGCCACAACGTCTGGCTATTTTTTTTGTTCCATTTGTCATTGTTGTTTTAGCTGGCCAGGGCTAGGTTTGAACCCGCCCACCTCTGTGTATGTGGCTGGCACTATAATCGCTGTGCTATGGGTGCCCAGCCAAGATGAAATAATTCTTATCAATTTCCATAGAATTAAATCAGGAAACCAGGCAACTAGAAAAAGAGGGGGGAAAAAAACTCCTTTTACCTGCATGTTTAGATGGATCGTAATAAAGAACAGCCAGTAGGTACTGAAACCCTTTTCTCAGCAAGGACAGCATTATGTCTGCATAGCTAAAAAGAACAGGAAGGTATTTGTTATATTTCTCTACATAGGCAAAGGCTGGAGGGGGCAAGAGGCAGGAAAGGAAGCTGGCGTTTGCTTTCATCAACATTATTGAGTTTAATTCTCCTAAAAATCACATGAAGTCATTCTCATTTTAAAAGCAAGAAATGGGTTCAGCAAATTATATCTGTCCCCTCCCTGATCTGGGAAATGGTCAAGATGGGAACCAAATGGAGGCCTGCACCCAGTGCTGTGAGGAGGTTGAAGCAAGGAGGGAGAAGGCTGTCAGCAAGTCAGCTATGTGGGAACAGAAATGGAGCAAGCAGAGGGGTAAGGGCAGGTCAGAGGAGATGCATGCAAGGAGGGAGAGAGGCCAGGAGAGCCAGGGCCACAGACATGGACAGACTCCTCTGCTCTGAGGGAAAGCCTGCCTTTCCTGTGATCCCTGCCCAGAACTGTGTGGGATGTTAGCGAGAAGGTGCAGTGTGGGATTAGGAATGTTGATTCTGTGAGATGCCCAAGCCCAAACCCCAGCTCCTCCACTATGTAAGCTTGAGAAATTCTAAACCTCTCCATGTCATAGGTTCCTCACCTGCAAAATGGGGATAAGACTAGTAACCACCTCACAAGTTGCTGTGAGAATTCAAGAGAGGATCACTCTTCCTCTCTGGTGAAAGAACCAGACCAAAGCAAACTTTTGAGCAGAAACCTTTACTTCTTAACATTCTAATTATTGTTCTTAAGTGGTAAGAAGAAACTTGCTGTCCCATGAAGGGGATCAGTCAGACTGGTTTGGCAAGGTTTCCTAAGACTGATAGGCTTCTTTCTCTCCTAACCAGCCTCACAAAATTCAGAGAAATGAGAGAAGTATGCTCCACTGATTCATGTTAGGCAAGAGATCTGAAGAGTCATTGTAGAAAATACATCAGTATTGCAATGCACAATCTAAGCAGAGGATTCTTAGTACTAACAATAGCACTGAGACAAAGTAGTGACACGTGAAGTACCAAAATATCAGGTCCCAGTGTGCAGAGTAATTTGTCTTTTTCTTGGTTCAAAGTAGTAGTTATTTTGGTAACAAAGGCCAACATGTTCTCAGGTGTGCTTGGGCCTGTGACTGCACACACACACTGCTGGGAGAACTAGGGAGGACACAATGAACTGGCCAAGCTAGAACTGGATTCCTCCAGACTCCTCATTAATCCTGAATTAAACAGTTCAGAGTCTACTCAGATGGCCTTTATTTTAATGTAAATTTTTTTGAGACAGAGTCTCACTCTGTTGTCCTATGCTAGAGTGCCCTGGCATTATAGCTCACAGCAACCTCAAACTCTTGGACTCAAGAGATTCTCTTGCCTCAGCCACCCAAAGCAGCTGGGACTACAGGCACTTGCCACAACTCCTGGCTAATTATTTTCCATTTTTAGAAGAGATGGGGTCTCACTCTTGCTCCAGCTCCTGAGCTCAAGCAATCCACTTGCCTCAGCCTCCCCGAGTGTTAGGATTACAAGTGTGAGCCTCTGCGCCCAGCCTTCAGATGGCCTTTATATCCAAGAACAAATGATGTGGTGATGGTTAGCAGGAAACAGTCCATTTCCCTTGCACGGAGTCCAGTTTTCTTCCATACATTTATTCAAAAAATATTTATTAAAGGCCAGGTACGGTGGCTCATGCCAAATCCTATGCTTTGTAGACAAAGCTGGTATTGGATTTAGGTCTCCTAATTCCAAATACAATAAGATATTTCAAAATAGTGGAAGTCCAACTAATTTTCTGCAACCCAGAAAAAGTACTGCGTATTAAATTAAGAAGGCTTTAAAAAAAAGAGAGAGAAACCAGCATAATTAAAGAAACTAAATTACTCACCATTCACGATCACCTGGATTAATGGCCACTAATGCTCCTCTATCCCAAATCCTGTCAAATTTGCCAATGTTTGTTCTATCAGAAAGAGAGAAAAGTCCAACATTTTATGTAAGAAAAATCAGATCTTTAGCAGAATGAACCATACCCCCCATAGCACATGCTGGTACTTCATCAATTGTCAAGAAATTAAGATCTGATGTCTGTTTTTCCTCAGAGTACATAATGATGTGTTGATCTGGGTATGAGGAGTGTCTACCTCCCCGTGGTGGTAGGAGCCTAAAACAGCACCCTTCCCATTCTGATAAGACTTAAAAGCATGGAAAAAGAACAAAGTACCATGTGTGATAATTCTGCTCCCAGTCCCTGGCTCAGGTATTAGACTTTCAGGAGATTTCACTTCCCGTTCTGCCTTAAAATTCATTTCTGTTGCAGGCCAGATGCAAGGTAGAAGACATTGTCTTATTCTTTTTTCCTTTTCTCTACCTGTCTTGGGCCATAATAATGTTTTCCATAGTTTGGGAGCTATCTGAGGACAAACATGTTAAGTATGTAGATATCTAGGCTATAATACAAAAAACTGCAGAATAAAGATTCAAATTAATGCTTCATGGATGTTATAAAAGGGGATGGGAGTGATGGAAAGACCTCCATCTTTATACCCATGTTGCCTAGCAAGAACTCAAGTTTTTTACAAGTATAGATGTAGTATTTAGTCCTACCTGGGAAGATCAAAAATGCTGCAACAATACAATGAAATGTTCCCTGAAGAACTCTGTAATGAAACAATGAAAAAAAATGTTTTTCTACTTACTTAGTACATTTTTTTTTTCTGAGCAGCTCTCAAGCTGTCACCCTGGGTAGAGTCCTGAGGCATCACAGCTCACAGCAACCTCAAACTCTCAGGCTTAAGCAATTCACTTGGCTCAGCCTCCCAAGTAGCTGGGACTACAGGTGCCCACCACAATGCCCAGCTTATTTTTTGGTTGTAGTTGCCATTGTTGTTCGGCAGGTCTGGGCTGGATTCAAACACACCAGCTTTGGTGTATGTGGCTGGCGCCCTAGACGCTAAGCTACAGGCACTGAGCCCTTAATAGATATTTGAATGCTCAAGGAAAGAAAAAAGGGTCCAAGCAATGCAAAGGTATTAGAAAGAAAATGTGTATTAAACATAATCACATAACTTTACTGCACTTTACTGGCACCTTATTTTTTTTCTTTTAAAACCAGCATAGGGGCTCAGTACCTGTGGCTCAAGTGGCTAAGGGGCCAAACACATATACCTGAGCTGGCGGTTTCGAATCCAGCCAGGGCCCACCAAACAATGACAGCTGCAACCAAAAAATAACAGGGCATTATGGTGGGCACCTGTGGTCCCAGCTACTTGGGAGGCAGAGGCAGAATCGCTTGAGTCCAAGAGTTGGAGGTTGCTGTGAGCTGTGATGCCACAGTACTCTACCCAGGGTGACAGCTTGAGGCTCTGTCTCAAAAAAAAAAAAAAAAAAAACCAGCATAGGGTTCTTTTAGGTCAACTCACAGAGGAAAATCATAGGGTAACCCTTAAGATTAGTTAGCTATTATTCATTTCAGAGCTTGCTGTTAAATTCTAGCAATGTCTCCCAGAGCAGAGTCCTAATATTTTGACTCTGCTAAAGATAAATCTCTGGTCAAGCAATTACCAGGAAGGCTGACAGAGATAGGTCAGATGTATTGTTTACTCAGGAAACATGCAGTTGTGCTGATTCTGTTTTTTACTCATCGATTTGCCTAATGAGTATTTATTTACTGAGCACCTAGGAGCCTGGACACCTATCCTTGGTTTTAGATGGTGGATGTGAATTTGACAGGACAAAGTGGAGCAGAGCAGTGTGGGCACAGAGAGACATGACGATATGGAATGGTGTGTACTGTCATGGTTGTGTGTCTAAGACAGAGAAAGGGCCTGCCTGGGAGCTTGGGGAAGGCCGAACAACAGTTGGCTTTTGAAAGGGTGTCTCAGGACACCTGCTGATGCACCTAGGCGTGGGCTGGTGATACATACAGTGGGAGCAACATGACATGGACTTGAGCAGTTTGAGAGCTGGTGTGAAGGACGGGGTAAGAAATGTGCATCAGGACTTATTCTGAAGTAAGGCGCCCACACAGGTTTACAAATAGAGGAGGAAGGGTTTTTGAACACCAGCCTAGGAGCACTATAGGTCAGCTCAGAGGACTGGGCCTGGAGAAAGGAGAACAGCTGGTAGATTTCAACTTTGCCTGCAGAGTAGAATCACTAAGGTGCTTTAAGGAGGATTGGTGCCAGCGCCCCACTCCTAAACATTCTTACCTAATTGGACTGAGGTGAAACCTTTGCTTTGGAAATTTTTATAAGATTCACAGATGATTTAAAATGTGCAGCTATAGCTGGGAACCACTGTTCCAAGGGGAGTCTGGAAGTAGGATTAGCCTCTTTGCATTGAATAAACTCCTTGAATTTTTTATTTTGTTTTTTATTTTTAATTTTTATGTTTTTATTTATTTATTTTTTTGAGACAGAGTCTCACTCAGTTGCCCTTGGTAGAGTGCCGTGGTGTCATAGCTCAAATTCTGGGGCTCAAGCGGTTCTCTTACCTCAGCCTCCCAAGTAGCCGGTACTACAGGTGCCTGCCATGCACCTGGCTATTTTTAGAGGGAGGGTCTTACTCTGGCTCAAACCTGTGAGCTCAGGCAGTCCACCTGTCTCAGCCTTCTAGAGTGCTAGGATTATAGGCGTGAGCCACCATGCCTGACCTTGTTGGACTTTTTAAATGATCTGAGAACGGGGGTGGGAGGAAGCTATAAAATAAAGTACTATCAAACTTCCTACTGATCTTACCAATTAATTCCACTATTTAGACAATAGTACTTCGTGGGAAACTGAATATATGAGTGGACAATGACCAGGACCAACTAGAGAAAGGGTAATGTACTTCCCTAACCAATCGCGTAGGAAGTCTTGTTTCCAGTTGTCCACCTCTGGTTTCTTCATGTCAATAGCCTCCCATGTGCACACACTTGAAGCCTTCGTTTTTTGCGTGCTAGAAAGCTTTCCCCAACCCCCTGCCAGCCTGTGAGTCTCTGTTAAGCATTAATGGCTGACTCACTCTGAATAGCCTCTGCTTTTTTCTCACTGGGGCGCTATGTATTTATTTCCACATTATTACCCCAAACAGGTGAAGCAGTTAAACACTGGATCATTTTGGTCATAAGTTGAAAACAACTCCCAAATTTATAATTTCCAGTGCCAACACTACCTCGTGCTTCAAAGACATAAAACCTTCGCCATGCCACACTCCCTTCAACTCATCATCTTTAGAATGCTCATTTTGTCTGTCCTTCAACTTGCTTATCCCAGATTCTGTACCATCCAACCAGTCATGGGGGCTGGAAACGTGACCTCATCACTCCTTCAGTTCCCCATTCAATTAGCCACAAAATCCTGTTGGTCTGACATCATAATCATCGCCATGTGCTCCATCATTCCCATCATTCAGGTCTTGTGATCTCTTTCCTGGACCATCCCCATAGACTCTTTTAGCCAGGAGGCTACTTCCCTTTAAATTACTTCACATGAAGCCGTAAGGGTGATTTATCTCAAAAAAAAGTCTGGCTGTGTTACGCTCCTATGTAAAAGCCTACTGTGCAGTATAAAGTACTAGCTTCCCAGGGCATCTGAGACCAGGGACCCAAGCCCTGCCAGTCTCCAGCCTTACCTGTCACCATGCCAGAGGAAGCACCCCTAGCCTGGAGCAGGTAATACTATTCCCCATATCTTTCCGCTTAGCTCCGTGCGTGCATTACAAAGGGC
Organism: Loris lydekkerianus; assembly: GCA_963574355.1. Taxonomy (NCBI): domain Eukaryota; kingdom Metazoa; phylum Chordata; class Mammalia; order Primates; family Lorisidae; genus Loris; species Loris lydekkerianus. The sequence continues at coordinate 9,271 of CAUYPK010074980.1, forward strand.
TTTGTCCTTGTTTCTCCTCTGTCCTAAGCTAAGAGATTCTTTTAGGGTAGGGACTGTGTTATAACATCTTTATCTTTTCTATGTCTTATTCGGGGTCTGGAATATGATAAGTTCTCAAAAAATGCATTTTAAAAAAAGTCAAATAAACCTAAAAATAGGAGGATAGAGAGGCTTTGACCCCAGCTTTTACATGTACACGATGTCTAGGTAAACACGTGATAAAGAGAAGCTCTCTGGTAATTGTGTAGTATCCTCATTTACTCATGGTGAGTAAAACCTTTTTTGTGCAGGTATGGAAATAATTTTTTACCCAAACCAAAACAAACCTTAAACATTTTGGCTCCAGGAATTTCTGTGATTTGTTCTTCTGAGTAAGTGAGATTCTGCTCTGTAAAAAATTCTCGTATCCCAAGTTCACTGATTTCCACACCAACTACACTGTGTCCCAGGTCTGCAAACCTGCATAAAATAATGCATTTATATTTAATTTTTCTTTTCAAATTCAGTACTAAATAGAGGTGTATGCCCCATTAAACACCGATTTTGGTTTATTATTTATGTCTTTATTTAAAAATTTTTTTAGAGATAAAGTCTCACTCTGTCACCCAGGCTTGAACTCAAGGGCTTAGGATCCTCTTGTTTCAGCCTCTTGAACAGCTGGGATTGACTAATTTTTTTTTTTTTTTTTTTTTTGAGACAGACTTTCACTAAGTTGTTTGGGGTTGAGTGCTGTGGTGTCACAGCTCACAGCAGCCTCAAACTCTTGAGCTTAAGTGATCCTCTTGTCTCAGCCTTCCAAGTAGCTAGCACTACAGGCATCTGCCATAACATGGCTAGTTTTTCTGTTTGTAGAGACAGCTTCGTTCAGTCTGGTCTTGAACTCCTGAGTTTAGGCAATCCACTCACTTTGGCCTTCCAGAGTGCTAGGGTTATAGGCATAAACTACAACATCTGGCCTAACATTGGGTAATTTAAGATGGGGTCTTGCTATGTTGCCCAGGCCAGTCTTTAACCCCTAGCCTCAAGCTCTGGGATTATATAGTGAGCCACCACACCTAGCCACATTTTCCTTAATTTTAAGAGATTTGTATGAATTCAGGTTCACAGGGTTTCATAGAACATGTAGGAAAGTCTGGGCACCCGTAGCTCAGTAGTTAGGGCTCTGGCCACATACACTGAGGCTGGCAGGCTTGAACCCAGCGTGGGCCTGCTAAACAATGACAACTGAAGCAACAACAACAAAAGAAAAGCCGGATGCTGTGGTGGATACCTATAGTCCCAGATGCTTGGGAGGCTGAGGAAAGAGAATCACTTAAGCCTAAGAGTTTGAGGTTGCTGTGACATGTGACGCCACAGAACGCTATAGAGGGTGACATAGTGAGACTGTCTCAAAAAAAAAAAAAAAAAAAAGAATATGTAGGAAAGCGTATCTGTGTTTTCAAACTTCATGTTATATGGAATTCTGAAAAGTTAATTTGTATTACCTTAGGAAAAAAAGTAGTATCTTAAAATGTTGACTTCATACAAATGATTGTGGCTACAGGAAATGCTTTTAATTGCCATAAATTAGTGCTGTCAATTAAAATTTCATGCAGTGATATAAGTGCTATCCAACACAACAGTCATTAATCATATTGGTTAGTGAGTATTTGAGATGTGCCTAATCTGACTGAGGAATTGAATTTTAAATTTTCTTTTAGTTTAAATTTAAATAGTCACATGTAGCTAGTATTATATTTCAGCACACCGTTCTAAAGTATTAGCATCCATTTATATAATAATCTTATAATTTCCATTTACTTTCAATAAACACAATCCAAAAATTTATTTTATTACCATATGCAAATAACTAGTATTTCCCTGGTAAGCTTTGTAATTATAGAATTCACAGTCTTGGGATCTTGGACTCAAGAGAAAACAGTACTAATGGCAAATACCTAGGCACAGTAATGATTTTATCAGATTAAAAAATATATAGTTTTGTTATAATATAACATATGCCTTCCTAACAATCACTGCACTATGTAAAATCATGTAATAAAAATCACCAGCTGGGTGCAGTGGTTCATGCCTGTAGGTTCACCCCTGTAATCCCAGCACTCTGGGAGGCTGAGGCAGGCTGTTCGCTTGAGCTCACAAGTTCAAGACCAGCCTGAGCTAGAGCAAGGCCTCATCTCTAAAAAGAATACCCAGGCGTTGTGGCGGGTGCCTGTAGTCCCAGCTACTGGGGAAGCTGAGGCAAGAGAATTGTTTGAGCATAGGAGTTTGAGGTTGGGGTGAGCTATGTCGCGATGGCACTCTAACCAGGACGACGGAGACTCTGTCTCAAAAAAAAAAAAAAAAAAAAAAAAAAATCACCAGGCTGGCCAGGTGTAGTAGTTGTAATCTTAGCACTTGGGGAAGCTGAAGTAGGAGGATCACCTGAGGTCAGGCCCACCCTATCTCTAAAAAAAAAAAAAAAAGCCCAAAAAGCTAGGTGTGGTGGTATATGATTGTAGTCCGAGCTGCTCAGGAGGCTTAAGGCAAGAGATTTACTTGAGCCCAGGAGTTTGAGGTTACAATGAACTACGATCATGCCACTGTACTGTAGCCTGGATGACAGTAAGACCCAAACTAAAAATTAAAAATAAAAAATTACTAGGCTGATGGGGAAGGTGGGTTTAGGTTATAGTATTTAAAACGGCAGTATAGTATTAAAGAGGAAAAAGACAGAAATCTAATAATAATCAGGGGTCCTCAAACTATGGCCCGCAGGCCATATGAGGTGGTGTGATTCTATCTGTTCCCGTTTTGTTTTTTTACTTCAAAATAAGATATGTGCAGTGTGCATAGGAATTTGTTCATAGTTTTTTTTTTTTAAACTATAGTCTGGCCCTCCAACTGTCTGAGGGACAGTGAACTTGCCCCTGTTTAAAAAGTTTGAGGACCCCTGCATAGATAAATACTACAATGTGACACTTTACCTTGAAAAGGGCCTAAAGTTTATTGAGGTAGCTGGGTATGTTTGAAGCGTGTGCAGGTGTGCATTTTGTCTGTTCATGCATGGCTTAGTTCTGCTGGGCATAGTTTTCTGCTTTTCAAGACTCTTACAGATAAAATCATTCACAAGCAAATGTGAAATTCACTTCATGCTCAAATTGTTCCCTAATATACCAATTGAGTTAAAATTACCATAGCTTCAAAACAAGAAGTATAGCACAGCTGACTGTACCCTGCCTATTATTTACTTAAGAGCACAGGCTTTCAGTGTGGGCAGAGCATGAACAGTTCTTTTTTTTTTGTTTGTTTGAGACAGAGTCTTAATCTGTCACCCTTGGTAGAGTGCTGCAGTGTCACAGCTCACGGCACCCTCCAGCTCTTGGGCTTAGGTGATTCTCTTGCCTTAGCCTCCTGAGTAGCTGGGACTACAGGCATCCGCCACAATGCCTGGCTATTTGGCCGGAGCTGGGTTTGAACCCAACACCCTCGGTATATGGGGCCATTACCCTACTTCCCGAGCCACAGGTACCGCCCAAGAGCATAAACAGTTCTAAATGAAATATCTTAATAACTCATCTATCATATTTTCTATGAAATTTGTAAGCTAACACATAGGAAATACAAAATGACTGCATGCATTTTTATTTCCCATTCAACATGTGGAAAGATGAAGCACAGCCTACTGCAGCCTGGGGTAAAAACAGAACAAAACAAAAAACTTAAATATTTTAAACATTTCATCTTAATTTTATTTTTGCATTAACTCATAGTTTATCTATTCACATCTGATGTCTGTATAGACTTTAATATATTAGTTATATATTATATAAATATATTATTAATATATATTTAGAGGGAAAAACCCTCTAATACAATACTTACATACAGTTACAGTACCTCAGTTCTGATATTTTTGTTACAAATGGCTTCAGACCCAAAATATTCAATAATCACATTCAATTGCCTATGTCATCATATCATTTTCCTTATTTTGCCTCAAAAATCTCTGCTAGTGCTACATTGTTACCATTCATAACAGCAGTGTAAGACAATCTGTTTAACAGAATTAGCATTCTTCTTGTAGATGATTTCCAAAGTAACTTTCTCTTCTGATTCAGTGGTTAAGATATAGGTCTAATAATAGTCTAAATTTTTTTTCTCAATTTCTTGGCCATGCTTCAATCTTTTTTTTTTTTTGAGACCAAGTCTCACTATTTCACCCTCTGTAGAATACTGTAACATCACAGCTCACAGCAACCTCAAACTCTTGGGCTCAAGCAATTCTCTTGCCTCAGCCTCCCCAGTAGTTGGGACTACAGGTGCCTGCCACATCACCTGGCTATTTTTTGTTGCAAATGTCGGTTTGCTGGCCCAGCTAAACGGGTGAATGGCAGTTCGAACCCACCAGCCTTGGTGTATATGGCTGGTGCCGTAACCACTGTACTACAGGCACCAAGCTCATGCTTGAATCTTAAGTCATAGCAGCCATTAAATAAATGCTTTCAGCTGTAAGTTGATGGAGCATAAGCTGGCTGCAAAAATTTCACTATCGCTACTCAAAAAAATCAACCCCAAATACATATACATGCATGCTCTGTGGGTCAGTCAACACATTTATATAGAAAAAGAGCACTTTTTAGTTACTGTATTTTGTACTTACTAAACTTTTACATATATCTTTTTTTCTTTCCTGCTTCATGTTCAAAGTTCTCAACACCCAAGCTTATAAATGAATACTCACCTTGGCAAATATGATTGTGTCTACAGATTATCATGACAACAGAGTTCTGTATCAAGAGTGATTTCGAGGTTTGTGACTTCAGACTAACCCACAGTAAAGTAGGTTGTTAATTAACATGAATTCTCTTTGTAGAGATTTATACACAAGGAGTATTTCATTGTTGGTTTTATAATAACAATTCATGATAACAAAGTCTCCTATGTGCTCCCAAGGGGAGGGGACAGTTGAATGTCCTGCCAAAAAGTTGTGAATTTTTCTGTATGCTGTCATTTCAAATACCTAAAATAAATTTAGCTAAATTCCTAAACCATCTACAAAAACTGAACCATGCATACAGATCTGGTAAATGTGACAGGGAAGGTGGGATTTTCTCCCCCGTGGTTCCAAACTAATTTATTTTTCTTCGAAACTCAATACAAAAAGACTAGATCATACCTACTTCTGTTCCATTTCTTGCTGTTTTCACTAATAGTCTACTAAAAATAAGGAATCCCTGTGTATTGCACTGAGAATAGGCTTTTTAACACACAAACTATTAAACATTCCCCCAAAGAATTCAGCATCATGACAAGAGAGTTTGTTAATTATTGTCTGCTCATACCATTTCATCTCAACTGCTTTTCCACAAAGAGGAAAAAACACCCTCAGTCCGCTCTCGCCTTTAAGAAAAGTATCCAAGTGCTTCTTTAATAACCTAGGGGGAAAAAAAAAAGTTGTTTTTGGGAGGATTTAATCAGCCTAATGTACAGAGGAAAGGAAGATTGTACAATACTAAGCTCCTTTCATGCATTGTCTCAATATTCTCAACAACCTTAACAAGTAAATAAAATATTAATTACTACATATATATATATATATATTTTGGAGACAAGAGTCTCACTTTGTCACCCTGGGTAGAGTGCCATGGCACCACAGATCATAGCAACTCTTGGGCTCAAGTGATCCTCTTGCTTCAGCCTACCAAGTAAGAGTAGCTGGACTATAGGCACCTGCCACAACACCCGGCTATTTTTAGAGATGGGGTCTCACTGTCACTGTTTGCTCAGGCTGGTCTTGAACCTGTGAGCTCAGGCAATCCACCCACCTTAGCCTCCCACTGTGCTAGGATTACAGGCATGAACCACCGTGCCCAGCCTTTAAGTACAATTTTATAATCTCCAGTTTAGATATGAAGAAACAGGAAGAATACCATCCTTTTTCAGTATAAAGAATTATAGGCATAGGGTTTGGTGCTCCTAGCATAGTGGTTATGGTGCCAGCCACCTACATCAAGGCTGTCGGGTTTAAACCCAGGCCAGGCCAGCTAAAGAACAATGACAACTGCAACAAAAAATACCCAGGCGTTGTGGTGGGCGCCTATACTCCCAGGTACTGGGGAGGCTGAGGCAAGAGAATCACTTAAGCCCAAGAGTTTGAGGTTGCTGTGAGCTGTGACGCCACAGCACTCTACCAAGGGCGACATAGTGAGACTCTCTAAAAAAAAAAAGAAAAGAATTATAGGCATAAATGTTGCTTGAACATCTGCTGTATGTATAAACCATGCACAATCAGTATATAGATGCTGCAGGAAATTTTACAAAAGACATACTTCCTAAATCAGAGATGCCATCACTTTTAAATTATGCAGTTATATCTACCCTGTGGGCAGAAGAGACACTGTCAATTAAACTGTGACATGTCACAGGTGTAGTGTAGTGTCAGAGATACTAAAATGTGAAAAATTAAAATGTGTATCTTAAAATTAGCCAAATAATGTGTACCTATATTATTTCTATCTCAAAGCCAGTTTCTGATGGAGGATTTCTCTGTTATACACCAAACATTTCTTACTGATGTCCTTGTTCCTGATGAAATGCAATTTTGCGGTTCACCCACTTGTCTTGCCATTCTTCCAGAGTTAGTGCTTGGTTTTTTTGTACTTCAGTATCAGGGTACTCTTTAATGTCAAGGGACGTTTTTGCAGTATCCATACTTTCATATATTTGTTGTCTCACAGCATGTCTCCAAGACCTAAATGGAAATAGTTTCATATATTTCTTGTCTCACAGAGTATCTCCAAGACCTAAATGGAAAATATTTGCAATATTGTCATTTAAAAGGCATCACAATTTTATTGATAAACTAATTGAAAATCTATTATCTTTATTATCCTTAGTAAGTATGGCTTTTAAAATTTTTTCAACATCCATAGCTGTGCGTTGTGGTAGGTGCCTGTAGGCCCAACTACTCAGGAGGCTGAGGCAGAAGAATCGCTTGAGCCCAGCAGTTTGAGGTTGCTGTGAGCTATGATGCTAGAGCACTCTACTGAGACATAGTGAGACTCTTGTTCAATTAAAAACAAACAAATAAAAAAATCTTTTCAACATCCAATAAAAAGCCATATAAAAAATTCCTTTTTGGCTGGGCGTGATGGCTCATGCCTGTAATCCTAGCACTCTGGGAGGTTGAGGGAGATGGATTACTTAAGCTCAGGAGTTTGAGACCAGGCTGAATAAGAGTGAGATCCTTTACTAAAAATAGAAAAAACGAGTTGGGCATACTGGTGCACACCTGCAGTCCCCACTACTCAGAAGGCTGAGGCAGAAGAATCGCTCCAGCCCAAGAGTTTGAGGTTGCTGTGAACTACAATGGTGCCATGGCACTCAACCCAGGGCAATGCAGGGAGACTCTGTTCCAGAAAAAAAAAAAAAATTACTTTTCACTGAGTCCAGTGGTAGAAGAACACCTCATATTACATATTAAGAAACATCTTTAAATAAATTAAATTATATCATAAACATTAGAATAAAAGGGTTTAACTTAAGTAAAAAAAAAAGGACGGGGCATGGGACAAAAAAAAATAGGCATTCCACAGTTTATAATTTTTGTAAGCTTAGAATGTTTTCTAGTATCTTATTTCCTCTTTAATTTTTTGAATTTCTTTTAATAGTTACTTATTTTTATCTGTGATACAATATACACAATTTTAGGATTTCAATGTATTTGTTATGAAACTTGCAGCTGCCATTCCCAATGAGAAAGGAACTGTCTTTAACTCTTTTAGTTGACTCTTAAAATCTACCTCTAATATTTCAAAATTAGCATGCTTTATTTTTGACTTTTCATTTTTAGGAAGCATCTAGCACTCTTTCAACTTCCCGACACACATATACCACCTTCTTATCTTTCCTATCCTTGCAATGTAGTCATAATTTTGATTAAATATTTGGGGTGCATATCGTTATGACTAGGTACATGCTATTTACAGCTAAGCTATGTACTATTACGTGATTACTTTTCCTTTTCCACACAACTTTTTAATTGTGTAGTTAATGATTGTCTTGCTTTTTCATTTATAAAATTTCTATGTACTTGTTACTAATTCCACTCTAAACTCTGGTAATTGTTCCAATCTCCTTTCAATGTACTTTGAAGCTCTATTATAGTCATAAGATATTCAATCAGTATCATCTTCTTAGAGAAGACTTCTGACCCCTGATAGCTAACATTCTGAGATGCCTCTTGATCATTATCCTGGAAGTTTCCTTGTTGTCTGAATCTGTTTTCTTTGTCCCACATTTTCCTCTTTTTTTCAATGTTTTGTTTTGTTACCAGCCTCATAGTGATAAAGTGCAACCTCTAGCAGCTTCCTAAAGACTACAAGGGAGAAAAAATTTTTGTGACTTTGTGTGTGTAAAATATCTTTATACTATTTACCATCCTTCATGTATAATTCTGCTGGGAATGCTTGATTGGAAGCCATTTTCTCTCCCATGTTTGAAGGAATTGCTACAATGTCGTTTAGCATCCAGAGTTTTTGCTTAAGTTCAAAGACATTCCTATTCTGATATTTTCCATGTGGCAATTATTTTCTCTCTCAAAGCTTTTCTTAGTCCCTAGATCTTGTAACTTCATAATTCTATGTCTTATTTGGGGCTTATTTTCATCTATTCAGTAAAGTTCTTTAAATCTGGAAGCTTATATCATTTAATTCTGGCCCCCTCCTCCCCTTATTTCTTTGTGGAACTCCTATTATTAGTCTCTAGAACTTTCTGACCTGACCTGGTATTACAAATTTCTCATTTTATCTATTTTCCATCTCTTCATCTTTTTGCCCTATTTTCTAAGAGATTATCTTAATTCTTATCTGTTTTTTCATTTCTGCTATCAAATCTTTAATTTTTTAGGAGTTTCCTTTTGTTCTCAGATATTCTCTTTTTACATTATTCTGTTCTTATTTCATGTTTACAATATTTTCTCTTATTTATCTGCACAGTCTGTTACCGACATGTCATTTTTATCTGTGTGTTTCTTTGGCTTGTATCTTTCAGACTATAGAATTTCCTCATGCCTAGCAATTCTCATTATCTGATCATATTTAAGAGCAGGTACACAAGATGCTGATTGGAAGGCTAAGAATATGGATGGGCCCATAAGCTTTACTATAGGATCATGTGAGTCGATTTTATTTGGAAACATGGATGTCATTATCTTTATTTTCTTTGGGCTGGTCAGACTTACCACAGACAGATCTTATAATTCCTGTCTTGTGTATTAAGTCCTTGGAGCCACTGTTTTATACTCTTGTAAGAAAAGAAAGAAGTGATGGAGGGTCCCAGCATTCACTCTGCCTGTGTTTAGTTAATCCTTCTATTTTCAGTATGGTACTCCCATCCTCAACTGTGTATTGTGTCTTCTCTTTTCAGAGACTTTTTGTTTTAGCCTCTCCAGAGAAAATAAAACCCCACAGCTTACTAGCGTGGTGAGGGGCAGATACCTGAATGCAAGAAGTTGAGAAAGGAATCTGGGAAGTTAGCTTTTCTGAGTAAGAATTTCAAGCACTCCTTCTTATGCCAACAGGTACTGAGCATTTGGAGGTTCTATCACATAAAATGGGTTGCTCACTAACTTTCCTCATTGCTGGTTTAAAATTCAGCTTTCTTGAATTTGTACAATTCTTTCCCACCTGTCCTCCTGTCGCAGCTGGACAAGCTTTTGTCTCTGTTCCTGCCTTCTCTTAGAGGTTTATGTCTTAAAAAAATCCTGTTGTTGTAATCAGGAGGAAGCAAAAATAGATTCATGGATTCAATCTCCTATCTACTTCACAAATTTGCATTTTCAAACAAACTTTCATAGCTTCCTTTTTGCATGGGAAAAAATATGTAAACATAATTGCAGATATCTTAGAAAATGTGAGGAAAAATGCCTGTCCTTTCAATGTCAACTTTGTAATATTAAGGACCATAATTCTAATATTAAGGACCATAATTCTAATATTCTCTTTAAATTAGTGAAACTAGATCTCCCTTTGGGAAAGAAAGAGAGCTAACTGAATTTGGATTAAGCTTGCATTCTATTATCAATGGGTTTAATGATTTACCCGTTACTCAGCAAATATTATCTAAAGGCAAGTATTTTAGAAAAAGTTCAGGATTATCTCTGATTACAGGGAACATACATTCACACTCTAGTTAACAACTCAGGAGGTGACTCTCAAGAGTTTTATGAGCAGTCAGTGGGAAGCATCTTACACTAGATGAGAAAAGCAAAACAGAGTTGTCCTAATTTTCAACTAGAAACTCTGCAACCTAGACTTGAGCCTTCATAAAGCAGTTCTCTACTTAAAGGGATGCATAATCTTTACCATCAAGTCACAGCAACCTAGAATTGCACACCTCTAATCCTCAAATACAGACTTGAAATAACAATATCATTAATATAAACTGAATTACTTCTTAGCTGTTCTAACAGTCATTTCTGAAGACACAAAGCATTTCTATGTGTGCTACAATAAAAGTGAGCAAGAATCAGGAAAGGTAAATTTCACAATAATCTCAAGTCAAACAGAAATGGCGAATTAACTCCTATGGTCGCTCAAGTCCTCAGTTTTTTTGGTCTCCTTTCCCACCTTTAAGAAAAACCTGCTTTATTTAGTTTTTATCTTTAAATTTTGTTAAATTGAAGAGTAACTTTCCGAAGATGCATAAATTTTTAAAGAGGATGGCTCAGTGAAATTTTTACACATGCACTTATCTGTGTAACGACCACAGAGCAGGACAGAATATTTACCGCATCTCAGTTGCCCACATTCCCAGAGCTCCAGTCGCTATTTGGCAGTACTTCTCTGTTCTTAAAAATCGCGAATACACAACAATGCTTTGGAGTCATTTTAAATCATGGGCTCAGAACGGTCACGTACTGCTCGACCTCGTTATTCCCAGTTCCCGCTTCTGGTTCCTGAATGCCATTTCAAAGGGCGATTGCTGGTGTGTCCTCGCCTGTTAGAACCCCCATTCCCAGGAATCCTTATCTCAAGGTTACATGCTCTTAGCAAGCGGTTCCACACCTACTCTTGCAGCCTCCCTGTCCCCCGCGGAGCCTACCTCGCTCGCAGCAGAGAGCCGACCGCTACCTCTGGCGCAATCGCCTCCCCCCAGCTCCTGGCCACAGTCCCCGCCTCCCGCACACACGCCCCGCCCCTCCCCGTGAGCCCGGGTCTGCGCAGCGGCGGAAATGGGCTGGGCGGGGCGAGCGGCGCTGCTAAAGGGAAGGCGGAGCCACTGCTCCTCGCTTGGCTCGCCGGCTCCTCCCACGTCGGGTCACGCCGTGACAGGGGCGGAAGCGGCGGCGGCCGACCGGGGGCTGCGGCTCGAGGCGTGGATCTTGCTGTCCTGTGCGCCGCGCACGGCTCGGGATAGGCGCCAGCAGACCTGGGCGGCGCTCACGGCCTCGCCGGCGCTCTCAGGTGCAGGGCTCGCGGCTCCGGGGGCGGGCGTGGGGGCGGTGGCGGATTTCGGGTGACAGTGCTGCACAAAGCAGCTCGGCTGGGGTGCATGCCCTCCTTCTCCCTCTGTGCAGCGCCCCTCGACCGGGTGGGAGGTGGTCGGGTGCCCCAGGGGCTAAGACCTCTTCTCCCAGATTGGAGAAGGGTGCGGGGTGGGGATCCCAGTCGGAGGAAGGGGGAATTCCCGGGCTGGGGTGTTGAGGCGACGGGGTTGCTCAGGTGGTCGCGGTGTGGCGAGTCTCCTAACCATCCTCCAATGTTTGCTTTACAGCGCTGCCTTTCCCCCAGAGACTCCTTGCACCCCGTCAGCGCTCAGGTGAGCCCCAGGGCTGTTGCTTCTCTGACTTCGGAAAAGACACGAAAAAGCTTTTCGGAAAGCCGGGCTGCTGCAACCGGCACCGCGAGCGTTGGGGCTCACTGGTGCAGGGCTGTCAGAGCCCTCTTCCTCGGGCGGACGCCTGCCCGGGGGAATCCCTCAGTAGGAACCCCTCGCACGTTCTTCCAGCCGGCAGGGTGCGGCGAGGAGCCCTCGCAGCCTGCAGGTGTTGTAGTAATACTCTGGCACCGCCGCCGCGCGTTGAGACTTGATTATCGTTGCCAGGTTGCTGAGGTAACTCCTCTGGGATTGGAGACCTGGAGGGGGCGGCCCGATTAGGGTGGCTGTTAGTCAACAGTCTGGCAGCTGGCAGGTGAAAGAGGAAGGAAGAGGCAGGCCCGGCTGTAGAAAGTTGGGGTGCAGTGATCTGGAACGCAGCCAGATAGAGGCCCAGTCTTCCCCCTGGGTGAGCTTGCAGGGCTCTAGAGACCTCTCGAGTTGTGGGGATCCCCTAGTCCACGTATACACACATAGGACTCAAGGCTTTGGCCGGTTTTGTCTTGTGTTTTTTTCATTTATTTTAGTGGCAGAAATGCGTGTGGGAAGGGAAGTTTTCTTCAGGAGGTACTCAAGAAAATTACCATCAATAATTATCTTAAAGCCAGAGAAAGTAGTAAACAAAAGACATCTAGGCAATGGGGGACTCAATATTTAATTATTGAACTACATATATAATATTGAATTATTGTATTGGATCCATATTTCTGAAAATTTGATTGTATCGGGTGGGAGTAATAAGGTGCTAGTCCTGGCTGATGTTAAGTGTCCCACAGAGATATTGCTTTGAATATTTCTGTTGTATCTGAAGAAGTTTCTGGTAGTTTGTCCTATTTTTATTAGTTATGCTGACTCCCTTGTAAATTTTTATTATAAGGCCTGGCGTGGTGGCTTACGCCTGTAATACCAGCACTTGGGAGGCGGAGGTGGTGAATTGCCTGAGCTCAAAGGTTGGAGATCAGAGGAGCAAGAGCAAGACCTCCTCTCTAAAAATAGCCAGGCATTGTGGCCGGCACCTGTAGTCCCCAGTTACTCAGGAGGCTGAGGCCAGAGGATCACTTGAGTCCAAAAGTTTGAGGTTGGTGTGAGCTATGATGCCATGGCACTCTACCAGGGTAACAAAGTGAGACTCTCTCAAAAAAAAAATTTTTTTTATTCATGTAATTCATGAATTTGTTTTTAAAAAATCTGAATAAGCTGCTTCAGGAAAGCTTGGGAATTATTGAAATAAGAATCTGCATTTTTTTTTCCCTTGAGACAGAGTCTCTGTTGCAGTGGGTAGAGTGCCCTGGTATTGTAGATCACAGCAAATTCAAATTTTTGGGTTTGAGTGATCCTCTTGTCTCAGCCTCCTCAGTAACTGACACTACAAGCACCTGCTACCACACCTGGCTAGTTTTTTCTATTTTTGGTAGAGATGGGTCTCTCACTCTTGTTTAGGCTGGTCTCAAACTCCTCAGCTCAAGCAATCCACCTGCCTTGGCCTCCTGAGGATTACAGGTCTGAGCCACTGCACCTGGCCAGAAATCTGCATATTGATAGGTCCTTTTTTATATATACCAGAAAAACCTTTTTTTCCCCTTTTTTATTACATTAAGAAACAACTAAAACCAAGTTTTAAATTTTGAATTTAAAATTAGGAAGAAATATGTTAATAATATTGAGCATGAAACAAATTGACTATATTTAGGTAGGTATGTTTATTAATTTGAAAAATCAGGTGGGGCAACACCTTTAATACACTAATTTGCATTGGTCAGTATTTCTAAGATTGTTTCAAAGCATGTAATTTTAGTTCTTCCCACTTAAAAATTTTTTGCCTTCATTTTAAGACTCAAGGACCTAGCAAGTAGAATACAGAAATTACATTAAGTGCCAAAAAGGATGGAGCCACATAAACTCCCAATTGTATAATTAAAGGTGAAAATGTGCTACCTTAAAAACCTTCAATCAAAACCTAGTAAAAAATAAACACCTTCAGTCAGGTTTTATAATGGCTTTTATTGCTAATGTTTTCATTTCTTTGTTAGGCATTTCTTGAATTATATTCCTACTCAATTAAATATATATTTTCCAATTTCCAGTTAGATTAAAATGTTTAATGAACCTTCTGGAAACTATTCTTTTGAGAATGGATGCATTCGTAAGTGACAAGTTCAAATTTGTGAACCTAGGCAGATTTTATTTATGTTTTTAACCCCACATTGGATTTCAGATATTTTCACTACAATACTTATATGTAATATATGTTTACAAATACTATATATGTTTACATATATTTGTGGTTCGTTTTATGAATAATGTGGGATATGTTTTATAAATAAGTGAGATGTGTGTATTTACATGAGAATTCATATTTACATGTGTATATAAAGAGATTTATTAGCTTGGACAGCCTTTTGAGATCCAGAAAGCCTTTTTTGAGTATAACAATTATAGGTAGTACTTTTAACATTAGTGCTTTATTCAACAGTAAAATGGATGCTTTAGAACAAAACGGCTGTTTGTTTGTTCATTTATTTTTTGAGAGTCTCACTCTGTTGCCCAGATTAGAGTGTTGTAGTGTCAGCCTAGCTCACAGCAACCTTAAATTCTTGGATTCAAGTGAGCCTTCTGCCTTAGCCTCACAAATAGCTGGGACTACAGGCACCCACCCCAATGCCCAGCTAATTTTTTCTTTTTAGTAGAATCATGGTGTCACTCTTGCTTAGGCTGGTCTAGAATTATTCTGAGGTTAGGGGATCCTGCTGCGTCAGCTTCCAAGCGTTCTGGGATTACAGGCATGAGCCTTCATGACCAGGCCTAAGTGTACTTTTACTATGCCCATTTTATGTATGAGAACACTGAGGCTTATAGAAAAGTTCAGTAACTTGAAGGTGAGGCTTAATATTTAGGCATTCCAAGAGGACACTTATCTACTAAACTACATAATAACTTTGTTCTAGGCTGTTGAAAACATTAGCAGATGCTAACATTTATGGTTTATTTATTTTTGCAGATTTTCTAAAACGATGGCAACCCCACGTGGACGGACAAAGAAAAAAGCACCTTTTGATCATTCTCCAGATAGTCTTCCTTTGAGGAGCTCCGGTAGGCAGGTATTACTCATTTGTTCATTCAGTGTACCTCTTTTGAACACATGGAATTATTACAATTGGGACTAGAAAAAGTTGAAAGGACACAACTCTAGTCCTCAAATTGCTTGGAGTCTAGTGGAGAAATTCACAATACAGTCATAATACAATGTGATAAAGTGATAGAAGGTTGAAAATAGTAGCATATCTGGCCAAAAGCACTATAAGAATGAAGGCATAGCTTGTGAATCAGCATGAGGTGTTCAGAGGATTGCAGTTGTGTGATTGCTTTCAGAACATAAGGCTGTATCCAGATTGTACTGGGCTTAGATATCATTCATAGGAATTTAGACTTCAGCTTCTAGTTGATTGGGTGCTACTGGAGGTGCTATCTTTAATTAAAGAGAATCTTTAATTAAGGCCTAAGATTCAGGACTTTTTTGGTAGGGCTTTTATTTATTTAAAATAAGTTGGAGGACATCTTTAGAATTTTTCTAGGTATCAATAATACTGAGGGTATAATTGCTCTAAGGAAAAAAATCTTAATCAGAGAATGACTTATTTTGACTGTCACTTTTTCATAAAAATGGCTTACCTAAATTTGAGTTTTCCACCGAGATGGAAATGCAAGTTCCATATCTCTAGCTAAGTTAGTGAATTATTTGCACAGAGCAGTTGCAAGGAAATTGCTTCTTATATCCACCCCTAACTTACTGCCAGGATATTGTTGACCTTTATATTTAGTTCTTCTAACATGAATGTGATTTCTGTAGTGAACCTTTCACCACCTATACTTGGTCATTCTGGAGAAATTTTAACCTCAGTCATTCTCCCTCAGGCAAAGAAGAAAGCAACAGAGGTAGTGGATGAGGATGAGGATGGTGGGTCAGAAAAGAAGTACAGGAAATGTGAAAAGGCGGGCTGTACAGCAACGTGTCCTGTGTGCTTTGCAAGTGCTTCTGAAAGGTCTGTTTTAGATGGTGTGTCTTGGCATCGTGTTTCTGCCCATGAGAACATTCCTCATGGGAACATCATCCTCAAAGATAGTTTTCCTAAAGATAGATATAGATTCTGTAAGTCGTCTAATAATAGAGACATTGCCCAGACATTCTGTACACACCACACCCACCTTAATGCCCTGCCCACGTTACTAACCCACTGGGAGAGATTGTACCCCTATCAACATTGGAATACAGTGTCCTCAAATCCAGCCAACCGTAGCTGTACCTCTCTTAGGGGCTGAGGGTGGAATGGTGTGGAGCGGTTAAACAATAAAGAGAACCCATAACCTCCCTGTTAGAGGCCAGCATGTGTTTACTTTTTGCTGTGCTTTTCTCTCTCAAGATACTACCTCCTCTTCCCATGCATACACATATAGGTCTCATAGAAACTGTAGCTAACTGCAGTCTTGCCACTTTATTGGGGTGACACAGATATACCTTTTTTTTTTTTTTTTTACTTTCAGAGAATCTTTAAGGCTTAAGATTCAGTAATATCTGGAAAACAAATCCTATGTTTTTAAACACGTGGTAATGGTGGTGCTAATAGTGGCATGATTTTTAATTCTTTTGCTATGTCATTGTTTCTGATAGGTTATATTTGCCAGATTACCTGCTTGATGTTTAGATTATAGCTGGCCAGATTCTTTCTCTATTCCTGGGCCCGATATGATTACTAGAGACTTTGTTTCTCTCCTTCACACACATGCAGCTTGCAGCAAGTGAAGTTGCATCTGTTTTGTTGTCATAAAGTTCTATCCTTGCTCCAAGGAGTTTTGCTAAAACTTCTAAGCCCCAGGCAGCCAGCTAGATCTAAGTCCTTGTATCCTCACCATGTGTTACTATTAGTCATCCATTCCAGTTTCCCCTGTTGTTAGCTTGTGACTGTTAGAAATCTAAGTAGAGGGTGGCGCCTGTGGCTCAGTGAGTAGGGTGCCAGCCCCGTATACAGAGAGTGGCAGGTTTAAACCTGGCCCCGGCCAAAATGCAACAAAAAATAGCTGGGCGTTGTGGCGGGCGCCTGTGGTCCCAGCTACTTGGGAGGCTGAGGCAAGAGAATCGCCTAAGCCCAAGAGCTGGAGGTTGCTGTGAGCTGTGACACCATAACACTCTACCAAGGGCAACAAAGTTTCTGTCTCCAAAAAAAAAAAAGAAAAAAAAAAAAGAAATCTAAGTAGAGATAATACAAAATCGGTCATAGGAGGTACTTGCTAAATGTTTTTTAAGAAGAAGAAATGTTTATTTATTACTGAAGCTGCATGTTTTTACTGTTTTCAGATGTGCCAAAAATGGCTACACATCCCGATGGTATCACCTTTCCTGTGGTGAACATTTCTGTAATGAATGCTTTGACCATTACTACAGAAGGTATATTCACTGATTGAAGTTTCCATTTGGTAGTTGGGGTAATGTCTCTAGGCTTAGTGAACCACTTGACTGTTTCAGCCATGACTATAATTTTGACCAGAACTTTGCCATAGTTTTGCAGGTGTATACACTCGGGGCTCAAAAAATATCTACCCTAAGGGGCCAGGGCCTGTGGCCCGTGCCTGTAATCCCAGCACTCTTGAAGGCTGAGGCAGGTGGATTGCTTGAGCTCAGGAGTTTGAGACCAGCCTGAGCAAGAGCGAGACCCCATCTCTAAAAATAGCTGGGCATTATGGTGGGTACTGATAGTCCCAGCTACTCGAGAGGCTGAGGCAAAAGAATTGCTTGAGCCCAGGAGTTTGAGGTTGCTGTGAACTATGATATCACGGCACTCTGAGAGTGACAAAGTGAGACTCTGTTTCAAAAAAAAAAAAAAAAGACCACAAGACAATTTTTTTTTTCTTTTTGGACATTTATTTTCTTTAGTCTGCAAGTTCCAGAAAATCTAGGAGCTGTCGATTCTGTTTTATTTTCAGTTTACTTATTTTATGCTCTAATTTTTTTTGTTTGCTTTGTTTTTTTTTTCTCTAGTTTGCTAAGTTGGAAGCTTAAATTATTAATTTTTTAGATCTTTCTTCTTGTAGTAAATGCACTTACATGCTGTAAATTTTTCTTTAAAGACTGATTTAGCTATAGTCCACAAATTTTAATAAGTTTTATTTTTATTTTGTTCAAAATATTTTCATTGAGACTTCCTCTTTGACCTATAGGTTATTTAGAAGTAAATTATCTAATTTCCAAATATTTGGGATATCTTCATGTTTTCTGTTACTGACTTCTTGTTTAATTCTGTAATGGTCTGAGAATGTGCTTTGTATGATTTCTGTGTTTTAAATTTGTCAAAGTTTATTTTATGGCCCATAATACAGTGTATCTTGGTGAATGTCCCTCAGGCAGTGGAGAAAAACGTGTGTCCTACTGTTGTCAGATGCAGTGATCTGCAGTGATCTATAAATATAAAATAGATAAAATTGATAGCACAGTTCAAGTCACAAATCCTTCTCATTTTATTCCTGCATGATCTTCCAATTACTAAGAGGTGTTAGTCTGTAATTACATTCCTCTCGAAGTCTCCAACTATAATGTGGATTGGCTTTTTCTTTTAGTTCTATAAATTTTTAACTCTTCCCTTTTGTTAATAGATTGTACATGTAGAGAGCATGGTTAGGGTTTCTGTCAAAACTGACCTCTTTATATAGTATCTCTTGTTATCCTAGATAAGTCTTTGTTCAAATTAATATGGGCTGCTTCAACTGAGTTATTATTAGTGTTAGCATGATAACATTCTCCATTTCCTTACTTTTAACCTTTCTAAGTATTTTTGTATTTGTAGTACATTTCTTGTATGCAGAAGGTAGGTTTTTAAAATTTTGTGTGTGTGTGTGTGGTGTGTTTGTGTAGAGCTAGGGTCATGCTAACTTGCCCAGGCTGGTTTCAAATTCAGCCTTGAGTGATCCTCCTGCTTTGGCCTCTCAAATTACTGAGATGATAGGCGTGAGCCACCATGCTTGGTCAAAAAAGAAAAAATATGTAGTATAATTTCCTTTAAAATTATCCAATGCTGGGCAGTGCCTGTGGCTCAAAGGAGTAGGGTGCTGGCCCCATATGCCAGAGGTGGCGGGTTCAAACCCCAAAAATCTTATGCTCTTGTGCCTTTATTAGTGTTAGATACTAAAACTGGCAAGAATGCACCCCTCTGGCAGCCTGTTTTTTAGGTGCCTTAATTACTTCTCCCTTTTTTATATACAAGGCCAGTTAACTCCTCTATATAAGATTAACTAACCTGCCTCCTATTTTGAAGACATGATTACTTAAAGCTTGGTATATACCTATATATATATTTTTTTTTGTTTGTTTGTTTGTTTGTTTTGTTTTTTTTTCAGCCATAAGGATGGATATGACAAATATACTACATGGAAAAAAATATGGACTAGCAATGGCAAAACTGAACCTAGTCCCAAAGCTTTCATGGCAGACCAGCAACTCCCTTACTGGGTAAGAAGTGTGATGTTCTCTTGTTCTGTAAAGCATTTGTGGAATTCAGGGTAAGAGGAATGGATGAAAATAACTGATATTTAGGAAATCTTTCTTTCATTATATTTGTTCTATGACTGTTAAAGCTTTTTTTTTTTTTTTTTTTGTAGAAAGCTTAGATAATTTGATATAGTATAAAAGAAGAAACTAAAGGCTCACCACCACCCAGTGATAGTCATTGCTGAGTGTGGTACACAACTTTATTATTTCTTTTTTCTGTTCATAGTTTTAAACAATTTCAGGCTTTTTATACAAATCCTAATTAGGTTTAAAATCAGACTTGAGATATAATTTTTTTCTACCTTTTAGTTTTGTTTTTTTTTTTTTTTCCTTTGGAGACAGTCTCACTATGTCGCCCTCGATAGAATGCTGTGGGCGTCATAGCTCACAGCAACCTCAAACTCTTGGGCAAGAGATACTCTTGCCTCAGCCTCGTTAGTAGTTGGCACTACAGGCTCCTGCCACAATGCTCAGCTATGAATATTTTTGAATATTATAATTCTGAACTTCTCTGTGCACATTAAAAATTTTTTCATTGACATAAAAGTCACATAATATAAAATTAACCATTTTGAAGTGTACAATTCAGTGGCACTTGGTATATTCACAAAGTTGTATACCGTATATACTCGAGTATAATATACGGTAATTACTATCTTTATCTAATTCCAAAGTTTTTTTTTTGCAGTTTTTGGCCAGGACTGGGTTTGAACTTCCCATCCTCAGTGTATGGGGCCAGCGTCCTACTCCATTGAGCCATAGGCGCTGCCCTAATTCCAAAGTATTTTTATCTTTCACAGAGGAGCTCTAATTCTCCCTCTCCGCAGTCCCTGCTACTGCTTATCTTCCTTACGGATTTATCTGTTTTGGATGTGTCATGTGAATGGAATCCTGGGTTATGTGACCTCTTGTGTCTGGACATTTTTACTTAGTATTATGTTTTTGTGGTTCATCTGTATTGTAATGTGTATCAGTACTTTATTTTTTTTAATGGGTGAATCATATTCCAGTGCATGGATATGCCACATTTTTTTTTTCTTTCTTTTTTTTTTTTAGAGATAGAGTCTTACTTTGTCACCCATGGTAGAGTGCTATAGTGTCACAGCTCACAGCAACCTCCAGCTCTTGGGCTTAGGCATTCTCTTGCCTCAGCCTCCTGAGTAGCTGGGGCTACAGGCGCCCGCCACAACACCCAGCTATTTTTTTTGTTGCAGTTTGGCCGGGGCTGGGTTCGAACTTGCCACCCTCTGTATATGGGGCTGACGCCCTACTCACTGAGCCACAGGTGCTGCCCAATATGCCACATTTTGTTTACCCATTCATCTACTGATGGACATTGGGCTATTTTGGCCTTTTTTTTTTTTTTTTTTTTTTTTGGAGACAGAGTTTCACTCTTTGACCTGGGTAGGGTGCCATGGCATCAGCATGGTTCACAGCAACCTCAAACTCTTGGGCTCAAGTGAATCTCTTGGCTCTGCCTCCCAATTAGCTGGGACTACAGACACCTGCCACAACTCCTGGCTAGTTTTTTCTGTTTTTAGTAGAAATAGAGTCTTGCTTATGCTCATGCTGGTCTCCAAATCCTGAGCTCAAGCATTCTACCCAGTTCAGCCTCCCAGAGTGCTGGGATTATAGGTATGAGCCACCATGCCTGGCCCATTTCAGCCTTTTACCTACTGTGAATAGTGCTGCTGTGAACATTCAGATACAAGTATTTGTTTGAAACACATGTTTGCAGTTCTTTTAGGTATATACCTAGAAATGGAATTGCTAGATCATGTGGTAATTCTCTATTTAACTCTCTGAGAGGCCCTCAGACTCTTCCATAGCTACTGCACTATATTTTCTTCTCTAGTATATAAGGGTTTAGCTATCTCCACATCCTCACTGACTCTTTATTTTTTATTTTATTTTTAATTTATTTTTCTTTTTTTAGAGACAGAGTCTCATTTTATCGCCCTCGGTAGAGTGCTGTGGTGTCACAGCCCATAGCAACCTCCAACTCCTGGGCCTAGGTGATTCTCTTGCCTCAGCCTCCGGAGTAGCTGGGACCATAGGCACCCGCCACAACATCCAGCTATTTTTTGTTGCAGTTTATTATAGATAAAAATATGCGCCATAGATGTGGCCCGACCCATTACCCTCCCTCCACCCAAACCTCCCTCCTCCCTTCCCCTTCCTTGGTCCTTTCCCCATAGTCTTGTGGTATAGTTGGGTTATAGCCTTCATGTGAAAGCTATAGTTTAGCTTCATAGTAGGGCTGAGTACATTGCATACTTTTTCTTCCATTCCTGGGATAGTTTGCTAAGGAGAATATGTTCCAGCTCCATCCATGTACCATGAAAGAGGTAAAGTCTCCATCTTTTTTCAAGGCTGCATAGTATTCCATGGTATACATGTACCACAATTTGCTAGTCCATTCGTGGGTCGATGGGCACTTGGGCTTCTTCCATGACTTAGCAATTATGAATTGGCCTGCAATAAACATTCTGGTACAGATGTCTTTGTTATAT